>JAVJIF010030766.1:0-84881 GCA_038442645.1 Agave tequilana | reverse complement strand
AGGCTGTTTATTATAGTTGATTTCTTTTTCTGAATTTGGATCATACCCTTGATGCATGTGGGATATATTATTCTTGTTTATGCTTCATGAATGGTACTTCATGACCTGTTACTTGATGGATGTTACCTCTTGTTACTTCATGGCTTGTTATTGTATATTCTCATTTCATAACTTGTTAATTATGAATATCACCACTTATCATGCTATCTCTTAACACCAAGTATGATACACTTGACTTTTGTATAAAATGGACAACTTACATTGGGTCGGGGGAAAACATGTGGATATCAATGTGTTCATGTTTACAGTGGTATTAGGTATGTTGTGCAACTATATTTCCGGTCTGACCTGAGGGCCTCCAGGGGACCGATGGGAGTGCTTGCTCCCTCATTACTGGTACCATCATGATAAAGGGCATACATAAGTCCCTCCTGTTAGCCTAGCGGCTGGTTTCCGTCACCAAGCAACGGAACAATCCTGGACCGTTGTCCCGGGCATGTACGGGACCCACTGTAAAACATAGTTCGTTGATACCCCCGCTGGTTTCCAATAACAACCTTACTTTACTAGGATATGGATCTATGTGCGCTGGGACGCTGGTTCACATAGCTAGATATCACAGTAAGACAAGTAATAATAATAAAGGACGTTAACTGTGGATCTATTGTATTCGACTTTTACTCTTTATGCTTCCATTACTTGTTGATTGGTATTCATTATACTGTTCCAACTCTCATATTCTTGTCTCTTAGCCATTTGGTTGTAGCCTGTTCGTTGTTGGGAGGTCCTGACTCCCTTGGATTTGTATATTCAGGTTCCGAATCTTGGATCGAAGTGGAGCCTCCCACACAGAGGATCAAGCTTTTCTTAGTGAGCAGGCAGACTAGTCCCAGTCCTTTGTGCCAGATTTCTCTTTTTGACTCACGGGATCTTCACCCTACTCGTGAGCATTTTGTGTTCATATTGTATCTTTTACTTTTGGACTTGGTTGTGATAAAAGATACATGTAATGTGTAATATTTTATCATATCTTGTGATAACTTGTACTTGTACTTTTAAGTTGGCATATGTATGTATATCACGCTTTGTCGTGTACTCTGATCCTTGTTGTACTAAATGCTTAGCGTATATACGTGGGGGCATTTTCTGACCTACGTATATACGTCGCAGTGACGTCTCCGTATCCGTGGAATCGGGGCGTTACAGGTTGGTATCAGAGCCTAGGCTCTCACACCTATAGTACAATCAAGCAGCAAATTAATGAAATTTGCTAATGCCAACTACAATGTACAAAGTTATCGAGTCCTTCTTGATTCCTTCCCTTGTGTCCTAAACTCCTTCCATTTTTCCAATTCCAGTTATCTTATCCCAATTCGGTATGGAGAGAAGGACGGTCGTAAAATTCTGGACTAGTATCGAATGGACCTGCGGAGAGAATACCGATATTCTGAGGGTTATTCAGACGATGATGGAGAACCAGCAGCAACAGACGGAACTCCTCCGGCGAGAGTTGACAGCTCCAAAGGAACAGAGGCCGGGAAATATTTCAGACTTCAGACGGCTGCAACCAGCCATGTTCACGGGTGAAGAGAACCCCTGGATGCTGAGCAATGGCTGACAGATACCTCAGACTTGTTGAATGTAGCTCGAGTTCCAAAGGAGAATCAGGTGGAGGTTGCTAAGATTCAATTGAAGGATATAGCCAGAACATGGTGGCTAGCTGAGGAGGCAAGATTGGAGAAGCCTGTCACCTGGGACACATTCTCCAAGAGTTTCTATAGCAGATTCTTCCCTGCCACTGCTCAGAAGGACATGGAAGAGCAGTTTATTCGACTTCAGCAATGGAATAGGTCCGTGGACGAGTATGCCGCGGAATTTCTCAGACTTAGCCGCTTTGCTCCATACATGGTAACTGATGAGGAGAAGCGGCAAGTAGATTTCAGCAGGGCTTGCAGATGGACATCCAGGTCTTCTTAATGCCCCAGCAGCTGAAAACTTATTCAGAAGTTCTCACCATAGCTCGAGAAGTGGAGCGTGGGCTAGAGAAGAAGCAAGTGAACCAGATGAGGAACCAGGCCATGAAGAGGCCATTTCCACCAATAGAAGAGGAGGCCCATACAGAGCAGCAAAGGTTCAGACAATGAGGCAACCATTCCGACCAGCTCCTTACCAGACGGCCCAACCATTATCCTTCTGTAGCTATTGTCAGAAACCAGGTCACATTTCGACAGAATTGCCGTAGGGCAAATGGATTATGCTTGGTATGTGGTTCCCGAGACCATTCCATAGAAGCCTGTCCACACAGAAGAATGGGGATAGCCGGCCAAGCTTTGCCAGCACTACAGGGACCAAATGGACAGAGATCACTTCCAGGGCCACTTGGACAGAGGAACCAAGGACCGATGATCAGGAGAGCTCCTCCCCCTCCTCCACAACAAGCTATTCGCCCAGTCCAAAGAGGAGCTAGGACTGCTGCAGGGCGTGGAAGGGGACAAGCTTACAACTTGACGGAAGAAGAGGCTGAGACTTCTGAGGAAGTGATAACAGGTAAAATTAGGGTACACTCAAAACCTGTTTTAGCCCTCTTCGATTCAGGAGCTTCTCATTGTTATATCTCAGATCATTTTGTGGCATTGCATTCTATACCTGTTAGATCTTTAGACCACAAATGGGAGATTAGTACAGGGAATGGAGTATTCATATCTACTAGAGTTTGCACTGATTGTCCAGTAGAACTTTGTAACAAGACCTTGGCCATAGATATGCTCGTACTAGACACCAAAGGGTACGACGTAATCTTAGGCATGACCTGGCTCAGTCAATATTATGCAGTTATTGACTGTAGGGAGAAGAAGATTAATTTCAGAATCCCTCTTCAGCCTGAATTCCAATTTAGTGGGGAAGTGAAGTCTACCAAGAGAAAGACTCGGATGACTAGTTCAGAGATTCAGAAGGGCACACCGGTGTGGGATGAATTCCCGGGAGTGTTTGCTGAAATCTCAGGACTTCCACCTAAAGGATGATTGAGTTCTCTATTGGTACTGTGCCTGGAGCAGCTCCTATATCCAAGGCTCCGTACAGGATGGCACCGACGGAGTTAGAGATTCTAAAGAAGCAGCTGCAGGAATACTCTGATAAGGGATTGATTCGGCCAAGCACTTCACCATGGGGAGCTCCAGTATTATTGGCAAACAAGAAGGATGGTGGTAAAATGCTTTGTATTGATTATAGAGAATTGAACAAAGTTACCATCAAGAACAAGTATCCCTTACCAAGGATTGATGATCTGTTTGATCAGCTTCATGGAGCCCGAGTATTCTCTAAATTAGATTTACAATCGGGTTACCATCAGCTTAGGGTGAAGAAAGAGGATATTCTGAAGACGGCATTTCAGGACCCGTTATGGCCACTATGAGTTTCTAGTTATGCCTTTCGGAGTCACCAATGCCCCTGCAGTTTTCATGGATTTGATGAACAGAGTGTTCTCGCCCTATTTGGATCAGTTTGTAGTTGTTTTTATAGATGACATCTTGATCTATTCAAAGAACAACAGGGAGCATGCAGAACACTTGAGGATTGTATTGCAGACTCTCCAGCAGGAGCAGCTTCATGCTAAGAGGAGCAAGTGTGACTTTTGGTTGACAGTATAGCCTTCCTTGGACACATGGTTTCAGCAGAAGGAATTTCAGTTGATCCAGCAAAGTCCAGGCAGTGAAGGATTGGCCTATTCCCAAGACGGTGACTGAGATTAAGAGTTTTATTGGACTAGCCGGATATTACAGACGCTTTGTCCAAGATTTCTCTAAGATTGCAGCCCCGTTGACCAAGCTCACCCGGAAAGGGGAAAGTACATATGGACAGAAGAATGTACTGCAGCCTTTGAGCAATTGAAGCAAAGACTCATTTCAGCTCCAATCTTGAGGACTCCCTCAGGAAGAGGAGGGATGGTCATATTCAGTGATGCATCAGGAAAAGGCCTGGGGTGTGTACTAATGCAACATGATCATGTTATAGCTTATGCATCCAGACAACTGAAGCTTCATGAACGGAATTACCCAACTCATGACTTGGAGCTAGCAGCTGTTATATTTGCCTTAAAGATCTGGAGGCATTATCTTCTGGGAGACAAAGTGTTGATATACACGGATCACAAGAGCCTCAAATATATTTTCACACAGAAGGAATTGAACATGAGGCAGAGGCGGTGGCTGGAGCTAATGGCGGACTATGATATAGACTTGCAATATCATCCGGGCAAGGTCAATACAGTTCCAGATGCACTGAGCAGGAAGCCAGAGAATAGAGTACTAGTCCAACTTACTCAACAGAACGAGTTGATCCAAGACATCATAAGATTAGACTTGATGATAGTTCAAGGAACTGATAAGGCAGGACAGTTCATGACCTTACAGATTCAGTCAGCATTGATAGATGAGATCAAGGAAGCTCAAAAGGAAGACCCCAGATTACAGCAATTCCGAGCTCAAGTAGAGGCTGGATTGAGGACTGATATCAGTATTCATCCGATGATGCCTTATATTTTGGTAGCAGACTTTGTGTTCCCCAAGGAGAAGTTCGACAGAAGATTCTAGCAGAAGCACACAGTTCAGCCTATTCCATACACCGGGGGGAAACAAAATGTATCAAGACATAAAGAAGCAGTTTTGGTGGAATGCTATGAAAAGGGAGATAGCCCAGTATGTAGCCAAGTGCTTAGTTTGTCAGCAGATAAAGATAGAACATCAGAGGACAGCTGGACTTCTACAACCCTTACCAATACCCGAATGGAAGTGGGAGCACATCACCATGGATTTTGTTACGGCATTACCTCGTAGTCCTAAGGGTAATAATGCTGTATGGGTAATCATTGATCGCCTCACCAAATCAGCTCACTTCATACCGTTCAGGGTAGGTCAGACAACAGAGGTTTTGGCAGACAAGTACATGAAGGAGATAGTTCGTCTACATGGAGTTCCAGTTAGTATTGTATCAGACAGAGACACAAGATTCAGATCACATTTCTGGGAAAGTCTCCAAGACAGTCTAGGAACTCGTCTGAAATTCAGTACTTCCTATCACCCTCAGACAGACGGACAATCTGAAAGGACTATCCAGATTCTTGAAGACATGTTGTGAGCTTGCATGATTGAATTCAAGGGATCATGGGAAGATCATCTTCACTTGGCTGAATTTTCTTATAATAACAGCTATCAGGCAAGTATCAAGATGGCACCATTTGAAGCATTGTATGGAAGGAAGTGTAGGTCACCGATTTGTTGGGACGAAGTCGGTGAGAGGAGACTTTTGGGGCCAGAGATCCTGATTCAGACAACAGATAAAGTCAGAATCATCAGAGATCACCTCAGGGCAGCTCAGAGTCGGCAGAAAAGTTGGGCTGACACTAAGAGAAGGCCATTGGAATTCCAGACAGGAGATCATGTGTTTTTGAAGATATCACCTACAAAAGGAGTAATCCGGTTCGGTACTCGTGGAAAGCTTAGTCCGAGATATATCGGCCCATTCGAGATTTTAGACCGTGTGGGAGATGTGTCTTATCGATTGGCATTACCGCCATCGTTGGACGGAGTTCACAATGTATTCCACGTATCACAGTTGAGGAAGTATGTCAAGGATGATAGTCATATCCTGGATCACTCCGAACTGGAACTACAACCGGATTTGTCATATCAAGAGCAACCGATGGCCATTTTGGACAGAAGTGTCAAGACATTGAAGAATAAGGCAATACCATTAGTGTTGGTGTCTTGGAACAGGCATGCGCCAGGAGAGGCCACGTGGGAACGAGAGGATGTTATCCGTGAGCGTTATCCGCAACTCTTCACAACTTGATTGGTAAAATTCTTTCTTCTTATCCTTCTCTACCGTTACCTTTCATTTCCTGAAATTTCGAGGACGAAATTTTTTGTAGGTGGATGGATTGTAATACCCCGTTCCTGGAATACGTACTTAGTTGCGTATTCAGTTTTTCGATCGTATTTTTTCGATTTACTTCCTGTATTTGACCGATTTCAGTTTCAAATATTATTTTCCAATATTTTAGATTTTATATGATTTTCTGGAATTTTCCTGAATTAATTGAAAATCTTCAAAACCGGTGTCGACCAGTGTCGCTGATCGATTCCCAGATTTTTATCTTACAAACAGTTAGAAATTCTAGAAAGTCCTTTAGGCATTATTTCTTAGAATCGTATTTCTTACCTAAGTACTTTTTCTGGGAATTTTATGATTTTATGAAAATTCCACCGGAGTCGGTAGCTAACTGATTCCGGGATTTTTAGTTTTAAAACTATAAATTATTTCTCCAAACGAATTTCACCATGAGTCTTAAAATATTATTATTGATTTTTGGTAAATTTTACGAGTCGTTCCAAGATACTTGATTTCGGGACGATTTCGGTATTTTCCGAAATGTTTTCCGCATCTTCGACTTAAACCCGGGAAATTGTCTTTTCAATATTTTCATTTTCCAAGCCAAAGAAAATATCTTCTCCTTTTTAAATTCTTTTCTTTTTCCTTTTTCTTTATTTCTCTTCCTTCCTCCACAAGCCACAAGATTTTCCAATTTTCCAAAATTCCAACCTTTTCCAAAATTCCAACAAACTCCACACACTTCTACCATTAATGTCCCTCTTTCTCTCTCTCTTCCATGGCCGGCCAAGTGGCCAAAAGAGGGACACCTCAACCTCTCCTATTTGCAAAAACCCCCTCTCTTCTACATAAATTGCACCTCCTTCACAAAATCAAAATCTTATATAAACTTTTCCTTTACATTTTTATTTCTTTCTTCACTTCAACAAAGATTTGGCCTTCACCAAAATCCCTCCTTCACCTCAACCCCAACTCCAAAAACACCACAAAGTCATCATCTCCATCTCAAGCAACTACAACTTTTGGATTGGGATCGTCTCTATTATCGCCGAGGATCAAGTTTGTCGGCAACGCTCCTTTCGAACGCGTATAGCTCCAATTAACCATTCGTGTGAGTATTTTTACTCACCAAGACTTGTAAACTTTTTAGTATACTTGTGTTTACAATTCATGTACACTTGTGCCTTCAAAATCATGCTTTTGGCCTTCAAATTCAACCATCAAATTCTGTTCTGTACCCTGTTTTCAGACCACGATTAGTCGACTTGACCTAGGAGTTAGTCGACTTGAAATCCTTATTTGAAACGACCCCTGTTCTGAAACACAGTTTTAGTCGACTTATCTTGATTATTAGTCGACTAACTTTTCCTGAAAATAAACCCCAACTCTCTGGAAATCACTGTTAGTCGACTTACCTTAACTATTAGTCGACTATAGATCATTGTTAGTCGACTACCCTTTCCACCATAGTCGACTAACTTTTCCTGAAACAGAATTCCAACTCTCTGGAACCCAGTTTTAGTCGACTAGTCCAGACTGTTAGTCGACTAGAGACCACTATTAGTCGACTAACCATTCCACCTAGTCGACTAATTTAGGCTGTTTATTATAGTTGATTTCTTTTCTGAATTTGGATCATACCCTTGATGCATGTGGGATATATTATTCTTGTTTATGCTTCATGAATGGTACTTCATGACCTGTTACTTGATGGATGTTACCTCTTGTTACTTCATGGCTTGTTATTGTATATTCTCATTTCATAACTTGTTAATTAATGAATATCACCACTTATCATGCTATCTCTTAACACCAAGTATGATACACTTGACTTTTGTATAAAATGGACCAACTTACATTGGGTCGGGGAAAACATGTGGATATCAATATGTGTTCATGTTTACAGTGGTATTAGGTATGTTGTGCAACTATATTTCCGGTCTGACCTGAGGGCCTCCAGGGGACCGAGGGGAGTGCTTGCTCCCTCATTACTGGTACCATCATGATAAAGGGCATACATAAGTCCCTCCTGTTAGCCTAGCGGCTGGTTTCCGTCACCAAGCAACGGAACAATCCTGGACCGTTGTCCCGGGCATGTACGGGACCCACTGTAAACATAGTTCGTTGATACCCCCGCTGGTTTCCAATAACAAACCTTACTTTACTAGGATATGGATCTATGTGCGCTGGGACGCTGGTTCACATAGCTAGATATCACAGTAAGACAAGTAATAATAATAAAGGACGTTAACTGTGGATCTATTGTATTCGGACTTTTACTCTTTATGCTTCCATTACTTGTTGATTGGTATTCATTATACTGTTCCAACTCTCATATTCTTGTCTCTTAGCCATTTGGCTGTAGCCTGTTCGTTGTTGGGAGGTCCTGACTCCCTTGGATTTGTATATTGAGGTTCCGAAGCTTGGATCGAAGTAGAGCCTTCCACAGAGGATCAAGCTTTTCTTAGTGAGCAGGCAGACTAGTCGCAGTCCTTTGTGCCAGATTTCTCTTTTTGACTCACGGAATCTTCACCCTACTCGTGAGCATTTTGTGTTCATATTGTATCTTTTACTTTTGGACTTGGTTGTGATAAAAGATACATGTAATGTGTAATATTTTATCATATCTTGTGATAACTTGTACTTGTACTTTTAAGTTGGCATATGTATGTATATCACGCTTTGTCGTGTACTCTGATCCTTGTTGTACTAAATGCTTAGCGTATATACGTGGGGGCATTTTCTGACCTACGTATATACGTCGCAGTGACGTCTCCGTATCCGTAGAATCGGGGCGTTACAATATCTCTTCATGTATTGTACTTTTGTGTTTTCTGGTGATGTAATATTCTGTAATATTGTATCTCTCTCTGTGATAACCATGTATTTGTACTTTAATAGTTAGAATGTATAGTATCACTGTGCTTCCGCACTCTGATTCTTATCTGTACTGATGCTTATCGTATATACGTGAGGGTATTTCTGACCTGCATATATATGTCACAGTGACGTCTTCGAACCCAGGGGATCGGGGCACCTCATTTAAGCTTGAACTCTTAAATCAACACGTGCTAGTGCTAGTTTCAAAACTTGGCTTTGAATTTTTATTAAAGTTGAATGCCAACTATGATTTTGATTGAATATCTGAAACTTAAATAACACAAGATCGTTAGTACTATAACTACATGAGTTAATCATCATCAAAACTACAGTGATGGGCCTTTGAGCCAACAAAGAAGTGGTGGTTGGGAGGAATCAATTTATGCTGACGTGGATGAGACTGTAATGAATAAAATTATGAAACTGATATTTTTTTCTAATTATGAAACAAAGTAAGTGGTTGTAGCAAAATTTTTCTAAGTTAAACTGAGTTATAAAAAATTACGTCTAATTGCTCCCTCTTATTTTCTTATATTAACCTCCTGAAGTATTTACTGAATTGTCTGATGATCCTTGACTTATATCCTATTTTATAGGGAGACGTGGAGATCTTCGAGGATTTTCCGGGTAAATAAAGTAACAAATGAAGGCACACAGGAAGAACTTAGCAAGGAAGATTCTTAAAACACGTCCTTACCAAACAACAACAAAACAAATAATTTCATTTTTTACCAAAGAACAAAAAAAAAGAAAAGAAAAGGAAATATTTTAAAGAAGAAGGGGGAAAAAGTAATTGCAGAAAAGTTCTTTCTTTTTTTTTTCTAGCAACGACTAGTGTTGGATGACTATTTGCTCCACTGAAGTTAGTAGATTTATCTACAAAATCTGATAAAACAAAGACATTGCTAAAACTAATTGAAAGAAAAGTATAATGGTTACTACTCATTTGAATTTAGATCCTCTTATGTTTGTCATCTTCTCAAATAATAAACCTAGATTACTTTTTGATAGGTTATTTTCAAGTGTAAAATAAGAGTACAAGGTACAGATCAGACCACGGTCCGGTTCAAACCGGCGACCGAACTGGAAAATTGGACCGAACTGGGCCGTCGGTTCTTCGGTTCCGAACCGGACCGGAATCGGGCCCTAGCCAATCTGGTTCCGGTTTCATTTTTTAAGGTTCCGATTCTTGAACCCTTTTTTTTGGCCCCTTGGCTAGTAACGGGTTTGGCTTGGCCCGCTTGAGGCCTAGCCAGCAGCTGAAAAAAATGAACTGGCTCGAAATCAGAACCGACAACCTCCGGTCCCTCAATAAAGGAACCGGGAACCGCCAGTTTCAAAACCATGGCCGAGTCTAGCAAGGTACAAGAGATATGATGTCATTTGCATTCAAGTAAAACACACTATATTGCAAGTGCAATGAGCTGTGTTTGAAGAAAATGTGGATTGTCTTTACTAAAGGGATTATTGCAACAAAACTAATTCCACCTTCAAACTTGACTTTTAGACTAGCAATTCCATGGAGTCCTATTTATGCAAACAGAGACTGCTTAAAGAGGCTCCAAGCAATTCACAAAGAGGTGCCTGCTTGTTGAGATTCAAGTGTGCATAACACATATTTCATTCTCCTTCACAAGAGCTTTTTTGTTTTTATAATAACTAGATTTCAGACGCATGCTGCGCACATATAATAAAAATAAAATTGGTGTTAAATAAATATTATTAAAAGTCTTTTTTCTGTACTTTTTTATATACTTTTTGTTCTGAATTATAATCTTGAATGGAAAAAAGAAAAAGAAACCTTCCATCTTCTTTCTTGAAACGAGCATCATATTTTCTACTTTTAATAAATATTTTTTCAATTTCAAAATAATGAACGCTAATAAATGTTGCTCTTTTATTATTTCAAATTTTTTTGAGATATGCATGTAAATGTTATGGTTAGATTTTTGAGTATTGTAATATATTTTTTTTAATTTCACTTTCTTTTTAATCGTATGGATGAGAGAGAGAGAGAGGGACAGGGGACAATGAAAAAATTTAGATATGTAATCATGAAGAGAGGTATATATATTAAATTCTTGGTTCTCTATTAAAGAAATATTTTTTATTTTAAATTCTTTTTTGATATAAGGATAAAATATATATGATTAGATTTCAAGAGTCCAGGGTTTAGATTGAAACTTTCATGTGAACTAGAACTTTCTAACTTACAAATCAAGCAAATTAAAAAAAACAGACTTTTAAGATCGCTACAGACCACCTGTTTTTAGATCATGAAATAGAGAAGTTAGAAAGTTTCAATTCACATGAAATTTAATCTATATGAGTTTCTGAACATATAGATCATAATCAATATTTGAATCATGGATATGAATGAGTTACGACATATTTTCATAAGTATATGTAAACTCTTATATTACATCTTATGTCTTGAGCTAGGGCCGACAGGGACGCATTGGCCTCCTCGCACAGCATCTCGTCTGTCCTAGCGATCCGGCAGCACAGTCCGATTCATTCGGAGGAGACACCGGTCTCCATGGTCTACAACGGCGACTCTGCCGTCGTGGATGTGATCGAGGAAAACGGCAACTCCGGCCACCGGTCAGATTAGTCCTGGCTACATGTAGACCTGAAGCCCAAAATGGCTCGGCGAGTGACAACTGATAAAATGTGTCTCTATTCACATAGTTATAGCTATTGTCAATGTAAAATTCAAGTTCTATTATAGTTTTTCACAGGTGAATTTGTTTTCAAGTTTGTGCTTGTATTTGTTGTATTTGTTGTGTCTTGTTGAAGGCAGTTCTCGTTTAGTCCCACGTCGGAAGCACGGTGGGTTTAAAAGAGGAGGATGGACTTCTGACCAAAGCGTATCTTTCTCGGCCTTTTTGTTAAGAGCCTGCTTATCACGGTCACAGAAAAAAAAATAATAATGGGTCTCACACTGGTAGATTTCACGTGAATTTCACACCGAGGGGTTCGTCAGTTTCAGAGTTCTCCTTTTTGTCACCCGTTTTGTAGGAAAACAATTTAAAGAGAATTTTGTGAGACAATGCGCATTGTGCACTATTTGTGGGTCTCATTTTTTTCTTTATCCCCCACAGTTGTAGGCTTTTCTAGCCAAAAAAAAAAAAAACTTGCAACAATTTTTTCTAATTCATATTTGGATCACAAAATGAAGGGGATAGAATAAAAATGAGCGGGTCTCACGAACAGTGCATATGGGCTCATAAAATTTTTTCTAAATGATTTCCTTGTAAAACGAAAAAAACTGAGAATTCTGACACTAGCAGATCATACCTCGTGATTTGAAATTCGCGTAAAATCTGACAGTGTGAGACTCATTACTCTTTTTTAATTTTCTGTGGCTGAAACAAACAAGACCCTAAGATCAAGTAGTATATTTTATTTTCTTGCCAGTTTAATATCTGATGTTTAATATCTGATACTGGTGGCTATCGGCTGACTAATGATATTAAATTAATTTTTTCTTGAAGGGGCCTACAGCCAATAACCTGCTACTGCGGCCGTTGAGCGTTGCCGATGCGTTGCACTACTGCACCGGCCGGAAGCACCCCAACCAAAACTGAAATCAAAATTTTTTGTTCATTTGTGGTTATAGAATTGGTCACTTGCCCTTATCCAATCGGTTAGCCTAGATTAGTTAGAGTACAATACTTCTCACGATCACTGCTTCAAACACCACCTCAAGGACATTTCTTCTTCCCCGATGTGGCCCCGGTCAGGCTCTGAGTTTGCTCCCCAGAAGTCACTGGTGAATCCGTCGGGGGTTAGGTTAATTAGCGCCAAAAAGAATTGGTAATAGAATCGCCAGTATAAATTCAGTTAAATTATTTGTGGATTGGAACAGTGTCAGCGAAATTTCACGTAGGTGTAAAGTTTGGTAGCAAAAACCAAAAACTATTCCTTTTATTTATCTCTGTGGCTCTCTGAATTAATCAAGATGCACAATAATCTTCAAATATTTATGAATTCATACAATAATCAGATAAATTAGAGAATGGAGACACTAACTAAATTCAAAGAAATATTTGAAAATTTTGAGAAGAATCTTTAAACTTTAAATGTACTAAAATTTACAATACAACGGAAGAGGATGAAAGAGTTTCTCATGTACCCTACTTTGCACTAATTACAAAGTAATTGTGAACGACAGCAATAAAGCTTGCAGGACAACAATGCAAATATAACCCTTCATCCCAAACCTCCGTAGGTCTCTATTGGTTGTTTCCCAACTAAACTCAAATCACGGCCCATGGAATCTAAATATTTAACAAACGGAAAAAGAAACAATAAAAACAACAGATCCTACATCCAAACATTTTAGGAAGGAGAGCTTAAATATAAATTCACCTAAATTAAAATACAATTCATTCAAGTTTACTGTCACCACGTATGTAATATAATGATAATTATTGGGCACAATCAGCCCCACATCCAACATTGAAAATACACAAGCATTGACACACACGAGCCTCTCAATTTTAGATATGTCAAAAGTGAAAAAAAAAAATGAAAAAAAAAAAAAAAACTACAAAGAGGGGACCTTAGCATTACAGGAAGCCGCCCTCGGTCCACAACGAACCAGATTTCTGGCTGCCCCCCTTGTTCGCCGGGCTGTGGTTGTAGTACCCGTTGCTATCGTCGTCCTTCACATCGTCCCACCCTGCCCAGCTGTCGCCGCCCTGATTCCCCCCTTTCTTGCTGGGCTGCTCTTCCTTCCGGTCCTTGTCGTCGTCCCAGGAGCTGATGGAGTTGTAATGTCTGTTTGAATGCTCTTCAGGTGCATCCCAGCCTTTGCTCCCCTGCCCGAACTCCTGATAGTAGCCATTCTGCCCGCTGTTGCTGTTGTTCCGTTGCCACTCGTCACCTCTCCAGCTGATGTTTCCTTCCTTGGTGTACTCCTCGACCTTCTGTGATGCAATTGCCATGACTCCTTTCATGATTCCCATGTCTTCTGCCCGATTTCAGTTGTCTTTGTTGCAACCACGCTCACTGTTTCATTCACCTTTTGATCATAGCCCCGCTCTTTCACCTGTATTTTTTTTTTTTTTGACAGTGCAATTTCAAATATATCCTAGTTGTAAATAGAAGTCGAGAAATTCCTTCGCAGGAAAGAACAAAAATCAAGCAATCAGGAGGAAAAGAATAATAAAAAAAAAAGAACAATGTACTTGTGTTTACGTCCTTCCATTCAAATGTGTAAACTTTCAACACTAGGAAGGTTTGTTAAAATAAGTGTCTGCTGGGCAAATGGCCAGACCTCACCCTAGGCCTTAGCTGGAAGAAACTAAAAGATTTAGACATGGACCTCAACAATAAAGGAAAATAAATTAGATAATATAAATATCTCATGTCAAATGAAGTCAGATGAAACTCTTCATGTATGTCAAGCGATATCTCAAGAACGGCACATTGGAACTAGTAAAGAAGCATCAAATAGATAACTAGCAGTAATCAAGGGTCAGATTGGTGGGAATTATTCTTTTACAATAGAGGGGCAAGAAAAAAAAATTATGAAGAGTGCATAGCGAACCATCTTGAACTTCAATACCCCCGACGAGGGGGGGAGTGCTAGTAAACTGCCGAGTGTAAATCCATTCAACATGTGTTAAAATATACAGAGAAAGTAACAAAATAACTGGTTGAATTGTAATAATGCCTACTTCTCCAGCAAGACATTCCAGGTACTGCAATGGCAATGGCGCACTAGGTGAGGGCTTAAACCAAATGGTTAAGAAAGTAGCACATTTTTCAAGATGTAACTATTGATGCAGAATTAATTTAAGAATAAAAATAAATTTGATTAATTCGGAAATCGGCGCCCCAGGTGATCTCTCACCCACTCTCACAAATCAGTATGCAAGAAATTTGTTTTGAAAGCAAATCAGCATGCTTCCGCAAAAAAGGGTTTAATTCAAACATCATGATCTACCTACTCAAATACAACTCTTGGCTTGATATAAGCCCACACACTTAGGCTTTTCCTAACATAACCCATGTGGGACTAAAATACTAAATAAACAAATAAAACAACTACAACTAAAGATATTAAAGCAATCCCCGTCATTCTCTCCAGCTTAAAAGCATTCATCTCTAGTGAATGCAGTGTCAACTAATAAGGCAAGCACAACCACCGGGTTGAACTGAATCATCATGAATCCTCAATCAGGCCAAGGTGGAGGTCGTGAGATCATGACTGATGCATCATGTATGAATCACGGTGGTGGAGGTGGAACTGGCTTCCGTGACAAACCAGCTGCAATTGATGATAGCTCAAGCAATATACATGCAACATGCCAAGGCAAGTCATCTCCGCTGAAGACTGAATCGATTGTACTCTACAACATAAGAAGTTTGATTTTTTGTGAACATGTCTGCTGTAGAAAGATCTGCAAAAGGTCGTACATGTCAGGCGATCTCAGAGAAAATAGAGATCTCATACCTGGCGAAGATAGCAATAACTCCATAGTAGGCTCCGCTTGAAAATCTACAGAAATCTCAATGAGACTTTCACTTCTATGGGCCGAAAAAGAGTTTCTTCTTGCACTTGCACCCACTCAGCAATAATTTCTGCCTCTGGTTCATCAAGAACATCAAGCTCGACACGAACTGTAGGCTCTGGACCTGTGTCATCCTTTGCAGCCTAGCTTGCTAGAAGCTTCCAGATGTCATCTAAGATCTCCCGAAACTCAACAAAAGGATCGGTGATTTGTTGGCTCCAAGCTCCAGGCTCTTGTTCAATCTTGGGCTCAGATATTGTATGAAGGTGCAAAGCATACTGAGCAGGAAGAAGACTTTGCAAGAGAAACCAAGATTAATATAATCTATGATTGTCTTTCCACCAATTATAAGCTTATCCATCCAACCTAATTGGGTCATAGCGGTGTTTCTCCTCAGTTGTCAGGGAGAAATAACTAAAAATATCCTCAAGTTTGCTTTCTCAATATTCATATCCGCAACGATCATAAGAACCCCAGCATGCATATCCCATTCAACTTTCTTGTCATCACCATCAGTAAATATATCTACCACAAAAGTAAAAACATATGAAGAAGATTCAGCTCATAAACTCAAAAATTTCTCCAAAGATCTCAATGACTCAAGTCAGCCTAGAAACGGGGCTTGAAGCGCAGCGAGACTGTTGTAAGAAACTATATCAGCATCACACAGGAGCTTGTAGAGGCCGGATTTGCTACCCCAAAGCTGCAAAACATTTCAGTATCTCCAGGACTCAACTACGCGCCCAACGCTTTACACGGAATTCGAATCGACCTTCGAATGGGCCTGAAACAGACTCTGGAAGGTCGCTGTGTTGCTAAAATAGTGCAGCTCAGACAGGTCGGATCAGAGTAGATGACGTCAGCTCGGCGCGGATGACGTCAGTTTCGGCTTGGCTTACGTCAACGTCGACTCAGGCGGCTCGGAGTCGGTTCTGGTCGGCTCCGCGTCTCGGTTCAAGCCAATTACGTCAACTTCGGCTCGGGTCGGCGCGTTGGTTTAGTCAGCTCGATGGCGGATCAGGTCGAATCAAATCATATCAAGTCGTACCTGATCACTTAAACTCAAACTTGACTATCTGATCCTTTGTTCTCTGCAGCGGCGACGTTCTGGCTGGCGGCGGGGCAACAACAAGGTGGCGACGACGAAGACGATAGCGACTTTGTGTTGACTTGGTGAGGACGAACGACGCTCGAGATGGCGGTGGCAGCCTGAATGATGACGACGATGGCGTGGTTGCAGCGGCACAAGATCAGGATCTAGTCAGAGTGGTGGTGGCAGCTATTGAGTTTGGCAAACCTTGACGACGTCAGCAAGAGGACGATGGAGAGACGACAGCGAGATCTCGGCGTGGCAACGTGGAGATCTCGGTGACGACGTTGGTGGATTGCAATATAAGATCTCGACGATGAGGCGGTGGCGGTGGCGAGGATCCAGAGCTATCGTTGATCGGACAGACGACCACGACGATGCGTGGTGCTGTCGGCAGCAATGTTGTCGGGAAGGTAAGGCCAAGACGAGGGAGAGGGGTCGGCAACGAGGGATTCAATCAACGAGGAAGATGAACTGTGGAAAATCTTGAATTTATTCTTTTTTTATTATTTTTTATTTTTTTAAAATCCAATCTAGGGTTTCGAATTCTTTTTTTTTTGAAACTAGAGAAGAGAAAGAAAGGGATTTAGAGTTTTGTGAAGGATGGGCTAGGATTTTTTTGAAGGGACAATTTTGCGGAGGAAGAAAGAAGGGGGGAAAGTAGGATTTTAGCTCTGATACCAATTTGATACAAAACTAATTTAAGAATGAAAATAAAAATAATTTGATTAATTCGGGAATCGGCACCCAGATGATTTCTCACTCACTCTCACAAATCAGCATGCAAGAGATTCATTTTGAAAACACAATAGCATGCTTTAGTAAAGAGTTTAATTCAAATTCAATCATCATGGTCTGCCTACTCAAATACAACTCTTGGCTTTATATAGGCCGACACACTAAGACTATCCCCAACTTAACCTATGTGGGACTAAAATAAAAATACTAAATAAACAAATAAAACAACTACAACTAAGGATATTAAAGCAATCCCCATCACCTATCTTGTGTAAGATATAGATATATTATATCCAACTTTTTGTGATAACCAAAACTACAAATGCTCAAGTCTCCAAAGTTTCAAACTAAGTTGCTGGGTGCACAAGCTTTTGGGAGTGACCATCTCTTAGTTGCTACTAACCACCAACATTTACAAAGCATCATGTGAGTCTTAGCTTCTGCTGAAATCTAGCTCCAACTTGTGAACATGAAGGATCAGCATTCAGATATTAACCATGGAAATAGGATCCCTGCTCCTGCTAGATCATATTCCCATTTACTAAGCTGAACACATTTATGCCACTGATACCAGGCTCAGTACCCAATGCTGACGGGTGCGGGTAGGGGGTGAGATTCTTAGATCTAAACACACACATAGAGATTAGGGAGTAGCAAGCGCCGGTGGCTAGGTGGAGGTGGAGGTGGAGGGTGGTGTGGGGTGTGTTGAAGGGAGAAAAGAAAGGCTGCATCAGTTTAAAAGGTATGTAGGTAATTTTAGTTCATGACGTTTCGTCGGCATATTTGAAAGCATACTGTGATCAGATTATTTCAGAGTTTCAAATCAGCACATGGTTATTCTATCTCCTTCTCTTACTAAACTGAATGAACAATATGTTGATTAGTATCTTCTCTTTCTACAATCAGAAGTTTCAGGGCCTAAGAAAGCATTCTCCTCCTGCATTCCACTAGATATATCTCAATATATTTGTGGGCACTCTCTATTTCACATAGTAGCTTGTAAAGTTCAAATGGCCCTGACTTCTTCACATTTTACATGCCTAATTCAGAAATGCTTGATAGTTATGGCCAACTGAACTCTACAAGCTACTGTAATATTCAAGGATATCCCAAAAAACATCAGAGACGAATGGACAAATGTCATAATTCTTGAAGGAATCACAGAACTAAAGTGGTGAGGTTTAACGAATAGTACCTTAATAATTCTCGTTATCAAAGTCGTGTTATCCAGTGACAATATAAAACTCAAAAGAGAGCATAATTATCATGGTTTGTTGCTTTCGGTGTCAGTGGCCTAACATTATGTATGCCAATATTGAAAGGAACGTTTGCAGATTACAGTGAACATTAATATATAATAAGAGCAAAAATAAGTACCTTGGATGTTAGATCCTTCGTGCCAGCTTGGACAACACTAGCAGCAGACTGTGCAGCAGAAGCTGCAACCAGGGATAAATGCCCAAATCCCTGTGAAAGCAAACAAAAACTCAGATGCCTATGTATTCCAATGGAATATCGAGCACAATCCATGTGAAATTTACTAACCAATATACTTCTCAATGGAAAGGTTGACATCAGTTTTTTAGTATCAGGAGCCCAGGAGATATGCACTTAGTGAAAGCAAACAAAACCTCAGATGCCTATGTTTTCCAATGGAATATCGAGCACAATGCATGTGACATTTACTAACCAATATACTTCTCAGTAGAAAAGTTGACATCCACCTTTTTAGTATCAGGAGCCCAGGAGATATGCACTTAGTGCACTCACAAGGATGACATAAATATCAAAATGGGATACTGATTAAGGAAAAAAAACCTACAACCAAACCGGTAACAAACAATTACAAGTTTAAAACACAAACATGTAACAGGAAAATCAGATCTATCAATATTTGCACTGTGGGATGTCATCTTGAGAAGATGCATGGTCTTCTTGGGATGCATCCCTCACCTCCTCCAAAAGACAATTTCAGATGATGGTCCTTATGACACTCACTTTCAAATCTAATGCTTCAATTTATAATTCAGAAAAAAGTAAACCATGTTTCGCAGAACTTGACCTATACCGCCAGACCGTTTCTGCACACACTCAAACCAAGATTCTCAGCATACAGTTTCCTCACAGATTAGGTACACTAGTTGAAGCTTGTGGAGAACTATACCGACCATTATGCTATACCGCAATAAATTCCTCTCTCTCAGGAGTCGTTATTCAATCAAACACTTCCCAGTCTCATTTTAAATACTAGCATTCTTAACCAATAACCACACACAATTTGCACACATGAATCTGCAACACCCAAAAGTCTAATGATACAAAGAATATATGTTGTGTATTGTATAATGTATCACAAGGAATGACTATTCTTCACAGACATCATTCAATCATCGCTTGAAATGATTTTGGAAATTTGCACGGATGACCGACGAATGCTTCGGTATAAAAGGAGATTGGCCCATATGATAGAACACTTCACACAGAAACTTTTAACAACCGGGTGCCTGACAGGTAAAAATCTATTGCAAAATATCAAGTTACCCCACATTGCAAAAGATGTGAACACAATAGCGACCAAGGATATTGATTTCTTTCTTTTTGGCTGCTTAGCGTAAGACATACACTGGAACTCAAGTTGCATCGTCAAGACATAGAGAGAATCGCATTACTAGCATGTAGAGGTGTCTACAGTTGGGGCATTTTTATCAGTGACTCTTTTTTTTAGATGAGAAATTTTACTAAATAACCCAACAAAGGATTCATGTTAATTCATAATACAAATATCTTGTGTATATTGTGGACAATCAGAAGTATAACATGCAGCATTTCCAAGCTGATATACAGTATTGATAAGACAATTGCCTTCTTAGTTAATCTCATCACTGAGCAGATGGAGATATATTTAAAAGCTATTTAACTGATGATATCTACAATCAAAATTTATAGAATTCTTATATAATACAGGTTCAGGCATCATAAACTTGTTTCTTGAGCACCCAATAAACCCTGTAGAGCTAAAAGTGTGAGGAAATATGGGAACATGGGGGTTTTGAATTGTTGCAAAATATGTTAATCAGGAACCAACCATAGTTGGAAAGAGAAAGAAACCTACAAAGTATCACATACAATAGCAATGTTGGCAAGCCCATGAATTGTCATATCCTCATCATCCAAGGGAATAAGGCTTACCCTTATATTTGAAATGAGAAATGTTCTCTTAGACCTGTCTCCTCATCCGTGTATTATCACCTTCTCATCTACATTACCCCTTTCAGTCACTACCACCATCCATGTGCCACCAACCTTCATACCAGTGAAACCAGCCTACCAAAGTTCAAATCTTTACTTTCCTTGATCATAACAAAAACTTTCTCAATCAGCACTTGCCACCTACAACCTCCATCACACAGTGACACCATGCCCAGTGATACCATTGTTGGCTTTCCTTTCATCACTGCTCTCCAAAACCACAACCACAACTTTCACATATGGCCCTTGCTACCATTGACCCTATTCTCATTCTTCCCATGCCAAGCTCAAAACCAAAAACTACATCCTTCCTAAAATAATAAATAATAGAACCAAGAGAATATATAACATATTGGATAGCCTTTATAGTCATAATCAAATCTGCAATCAAACAAACATTGATGGATCCTTTCCCATACCCATAATATGCTCACACATAGCAGATGTAAAACATTATTGCTTTAAAAAAAATTAACCTAGTTGGAAATAATTCATCAACTTCTATCATCAACTTCTATCCAGTCACCCATCCTTTAAGAAAACATATCAGCAGCTTCCTGAGTTTTACTGCCTATTTGAATCAATTAGCAATTCACTGCCAAAGCTCATTAGTGTATGTCACAAATGATATTAATCTCAAATAACTCTTTAGGGTACACCGGCCACCATATACCAACTTAAGCCCTTATTCTTCCTACCAATAGTGCGCCATCATAACAACAAGATGATATATCATTTTGCAAGACTTCTTCAAAACGATATCTACAAAACATAACAAATAACAAAAATCTATTTTGTGACAGACTTGATTCACCGCTAAAATTAATTATGGGTATATCTAACACATTACATACAATATAATAAATTTATGTAAATTGTTAAGGAAATATATTGTAAGTAAATAAAACTGTGTATCGAGATTGTTATCACATGTTAAGTAAGACATCCCGATACATACTGCTTAAACATAATCTGTCTTCTACTCAATCATTTAATATACCAAAAATTCCTTGATTAAAAATAAGCACATGATTTCTTTCTTGCAACAAACAAAACCTCGAATATTCATACTACTCCCAAAATTGTTGGATGTGGTTTTGATTTTGGAGGAAAAACTTGAGTTTTCCTCTCATTTGGCTTTGGTTTTAGTCTCACATTAGATGAGAGATGGGAAGTTCAGTAGTATATATACCAACTCCTCTCAAGCCTATTGTTATGATTAGTTGGGCCATGCCATACTCCCCACACACGCGCACGCACGCCGAACCGAACCAGGCTAGGACGGGTTCGGGTGGCGCGCGCCCACGACCTACGGACACGAATGCAGCTCGATTCAGGGGGTTCTTGGACCTGCTATATTTTTGTTTTGATTTTATCTATTAATATTTTATTTAAAATTCTCTTTTGAGATTTTCAGGATTTTCTATTCAGTTTGACCCAGTACTTCGGATCTGCTCGCGTGTATCGTAAACGCGTGAACGTGTGCGGATTTGAAGCCGGGGTTGTTGCAACCGCTGAACTCTGAGAGGCTATAAATACTGCTTCCCGCACTTCATTCTGGTAGAAGCAATAACTGCAACGTTTATTCTTCCCCCACTCTGTCTCCCTCCTTTACATTTCTTTATTACAAAAATTCAATTGAAGTTTTTTATTTTCGAGCAACAAATCTTCGTCTGAGCGGAGGCCTAACTCACCATCCTGAGTTGGGTGCTGGTGATTTACCAGGGGAGTTTTTTACCATTAAGAGAAAAGGTATTTTCAATGTCCGGACTGTGACCTGTATCAACAAGGGGTGAGATTTTCGAGGGACCGACCATCTTTCTTCTAAGGCAATGCTTCTGCACGACTACGTCACCCCAGGCCAGCAAATCTATTATCTTTTAATTCCTTTTATTTTTTATTAGTTGCATGTTTAGGACAAATCTTTTAATTTTATTTAAAGATTTATGATTTAATTTGTTGCATGTCTTAAATTAAAAAAATATTGTTATATACTCTACAATCTAGAAGAAAGATCACACTATTTCTTAATAACTTCCAACAAATTGATTTTAGGAAATTATCTATGCAATTTAATTAAATCTTTTAATATAATACTTATTTCTTGCAACAAAATTGAATAAGTAGAATTGTCTTTCTTGTTCTAAGGATTATTTGTCTTAAATCTGGCAAGTTAACTGTTATATTATCACATGCTAGTTTTAGGCATCTCTTATCATTAATTAGCTAATTGTTTCTTGCTACATATTAGTTAACTAAAATAGAGTTGTCTAAATCCTTGCAATTATCTGATCCTTACTAGCTTATAATTGCATTGTTTAATTGTCCTAAATTTTGCAGATAATTGTCTTGAAATCCTGCTAATTTATTTATAAAAGTTTAATTGGACTATTTTATTCCTGCACATTTAATTTTTTTATTGAACTGTTTAATCTCTACAACTTAATACTGCTTGATAAAAACCATATCTTGCTTAAATCATTTGTCACATAATTAAGCAAGATTTATACTCCATTTATTCTGCAAAATCAAATTTAAAAGCTACAAACATAAACTAAATTCTGACATTTTTCAAACAATTTTGAACACAGAATTCAGGTAGCATCATCCCATCACTATGACCAACTCAGACCATTCCAAGAGTGTCAAACCTGACAAATTTTACTGGCACATACTTTAAAAAGGTGGGCAAACCAGATGAAATACTGCTTGATCACCTTAGAGCTCATATCAGCTATAGATGACACCGTTCATGCACCTTCTCCTAAACCATCATCTGTTGGATCTTCTCCTGTTGAAACTCCTCCTACAACTACTTCCTCCTTCATATATTTAAAACCTGAGAAAATTGACTATTGTCTCCATAGAATTCTTAGATGCACTCTCTGATAGTCTATATGACATTTATTATGCATATGAGTGTCAAAGAACTATGAACAGCTCTCGAAGAAAAAAATAACCTCAATGATGCTGGAATCGAAAGATTTACCTCTTTTAATAAATTCATGATGATTGATAGTAAACCAATTAATGATCAACTTCATGAATTCCAACATTATATCCGACACCTTCAATCGAAAGGAAATCAATTCTCTGACGATTACAAGGTGTCATGTCTCCTTGATAAACTCCCTCCTTCTTGGTCATCCTTTGCTGGAGACCTCCATCACAAGCAAGGTGACCTAAAAGTGATTCGCATAGAAGATCAACACAGGAAAAATTTCAAACCCAAGTCAAAGTCAACTTAGTGAAAGATAAGCCTAAGCGTAAATTTATGAATCCTAAGGGCAAGAAGTTAAAGAAACCAAATAACTTTCATTTTCTTCTCATGCAAACTCTTTTTCTTTCAAACATTTTCAATCCTCCTCCTTCAAACCCAAAATTCTGGTCAGAAGATCGATGAAAGATTTTGCTACGTCTGCAGGAGAACTAATCATTTGGCGCCTCAATGTTTCAACCAGAAGACAAACCAGTCAAAACTCAACCAAGAGGAAATGGAGGAAATGGCGGGCACAAGATCAACATGGTGGAACTGAACTCCAACTTCTTTAGGTTAGATTCTTCTCTTCCTATTGTCAACTCAATCACCTTTTCTTCGGGCAGGTGGTTAGAGTCAGGAGCCAATATTCATATTTGTACTGATCGCTCGTGGTTCAAATCCTGTCATTAATAACATGAAGGAAGCATGAGCCTGACAGATGACTCCACCAGAGAGATAAAGGGAACTAGATACATTGATCTGACGATGACCTCTGGAAAAATCTGACTCTTCAAGGCGTCCTGCATGTATCCTCACTTCAGAGGGAATCTGATCAGCGAATCATCTCTTCTTAAAGCTGGCTATAGGATTGTCAAGGAATCAAATAAATTTGTAATCTTCAAGTCTAATATGTTATGTTTTGTTTGTGATGGTCTTTTCCGTCTCAATGTAATCAATTCTTCTGATGATAAAATTTTTATTCATGTTGCTTTGAACATTGAATCTTGTGATATCTGGCATAGAAGATTGAGACATGTCAACTTCAATTCTATCAAGAAAATGATTAATCTATGTAGAGAAATAGAAAACCCTATCTAAATCTCATTACATAATCTTCTTTTGACTCAACTTCTAAATGTGAAATTTGTGTTCAAGGCAAACATGTTCGAACACCTTTTCATTCCATCACAAGGAATTTTGAACCCCTCGAACTGATTCATAGTGATGTGTGTGACTCGAACAAAGTTCTCACCCGAGGCGGTAGGAGATATTTTGTGGCATTCATTGATGATTACTCCAAATTTTGTTACACCTATCTTTTAAATTCAAAGATGAAGTCATCGACTGGTTTAAGGTGTATAAAGCTGAAGCTGAGGACCAACTTGAAAGGAAATCAAAATCATAGGATCTGATCATGGGGAGAGTATACCTCAAATGAAATGACTTGAGTACTGCCAAGAGCACGACATTATTCATGAGATGACTGCTCCCTACACACCTCAATCCAACTGTGTAGTTGAAAGAAAGAACAGAACACTAATGGGCATGGTGAACTGCATGTTACTCATCTCAAGTGCACCCGAGAACCTTTAGGGGTGAAGCTCTCCTTTCTGTCTGTTTTATCCTCAATATGGTTTCCCAAAGAGACTCTGACATTACTCTCTATAAACGTTGGAAAGGGAGAACTCCTAAGATCCAATTCTTCAAAGTCTGCGGTTGTCTGGCTAAAGTTTCAATACCGAACTGAAGAAAAAAAAATCGGCCACAAGACTGTTAATGCTATCTTCATTGGATATGCACTAGATAACAATGTTAATCGTTTCCTAGTGGTTAATTATGAATCAGTGAAATATCCAACAACAACATCATCGAAACTAGAGATGTTTACTTTGAATTTTGAAAACATCTTTCCTTTCAAATCTAGAATCCCTAGTGATCTTTCTTACACTTCTTCTGCCTCTGATATCCCTTCTTTAGCTCTGCCCCTGCACCTGATTCTGAACCCAGAACGAACAAAAGAACTAAGACTCTTACATCTTTCGGTGAAGATTTCTTCACCTATCTTGTAGAAGGTGATCCTAACTCCTTCAAGAAAGCAATGGATTCTTCTGAATCTCCTTTCTGAAAAGAAACCATTGACAGTGAGATCAAGTTCATAATAGAGAATAATACTTGAATTCTCACTGACCTTCCTCCAAAACGCAAACCTGTAGGTTGTAAATGAATCTTTAAAAAGAAACTCAGACCTGATGACACTGTTGACAAATATAAAGCCAGATTAGTTGCCAAGGGTTTCACCCAACAAAAAGATATTGACTTCTTTGATACCTATCTCATGTTGCCAAGATCTCTTCTATCAGAATCCTTCAAGTACTTGCTTCAATTCATAACTTGTTTATACATCAAATGAATGTGAAAACTGCTTTTCTAAATAGCGATCTCGAAGAAAAGATCTATATGGACCAGCCAGAAGGGTTCATAGCCAAGGGATAAGAAAACAAAGTGTGCAAACTGGTGAAGTCTGTATGTTCTTAAACAAGCACCAAAACAATCGCATTAGAAGTTCAAAAAAGTCATTTCATATTTTGGATTCATTATCCATGAGTATGACAAGTGCATATATTTAAAGAAACTTGATAATGATTATATCATTATTTGTCTCTATGTGAATGATATTCTCATTTTGGTACTTTTCTGCAATTCAAAGGGTAAAAGATAATCTCTCCTAAAATTTTGATATGAAGGATCTAAGTCCTGCCAATATGATATTGGGAATGAAAATATCCAAAACTCCTAATGAATTTCACTGAGTCTGTCTCATAGCATTAAGAAAATGCTTCATAAATTTGATTTATATAATTCTAACTTATTTCTACACCCTATGATTCCTCAATTGCTTTGAAGAAGAATACGAGTGAGCCTTTGTCTCAACTGAAATACTCTCAATTAATATGTTCACTTCTTTATATTTCCAACAGGACTAGAAATGATATCTCTTATGCAGTAGGTAAATTGAGTAAATATACTAGTAACCCTAATAGATAATACTAGACTGCATTAGAGAGAATTCAGATATTTAGAGGTACAATTGGCTATTGTCTGACTTACACTGGATACCCTGATGTAATAGAAGGGTACACTGACGCAACTGGGTCACTGACTCCAACAGTATAAAGCCTACTACCGGATATGTATTCATGTTCGGTGGTGCTGTTGTGTCCTGAAAATTCTGCAAACAAGCAGCGATTGCCAGGAGCACCAGTCTGAGCTTATAGCTCTGGACACTACTTGTACAAAAGCTGAATGGTTAAAGATATTTTGTCAGAATTCCCTATCGTGCCTATACTCATACTTCCAATTTTAGTTCATACTGACTCAAAATTCACTATTGAGATTCTAAAATAAGATATGTCAATAAGAAGATGAACGGACACATTCAAATCGGACTTAAGTCTGTTCAGCGCCTATTGGGCAAAGTTGTGCTTCCAGACTTTACAAAGTCTGAAAAGAATATTGCTAAACCATTAACTAAAAGTCTTTCTATGAGTGTGGTCTTAGAATCATCGAGAGAGATGGGGTTAAGCCCATAATAGAGTTCACCGATACTGGGAACCCAACCTACTTGATTGGGAGCTGATTCCATGAAAGAGATTCAATGTGGTAACAACAAGCTAGACTGTTGATACTCGTGTGAAGCATCGACCCGGATTATCTATATCCTACAATGCTACTTCCCATTATCTATGATGACGATACTCTTATGATACAACTAGGTAAGATTGAGTTAAACTCTTAATAAGTTCAATGCATGTAGTGTGGAGGGTATAACTTTCAGCTATAGTACTCTTGGAGGACTTACCTACGTGAGAGGAACCGTGATGGCCGCAGTTGGGGGATAGGGCTGACCCCTAAAAACACTCATGAGTCGATTATTGTAAGCATGACCTGCAACGCTCAACCCGCTCGCTCAATAGATGGAGACTTATTGTGTGTCTTTCATCAATATCTGGTTAAAAAGGCCTAATTTAAGGCATAGTCCATTATGTTTCTCAGATGGCGATGAAATTAACCAAGGGCCTGATTGGTTAAGGGTGAAAGTGAGGAAGTGAAGAAGTGAGAAAGTAGTAATAGTTCCCTTTGGAACTTGAGAATTGGTTAGTAAGTTTTCCAGTGTTTGGATATTGTTGGGAAGTATGGTTTGAAAAATGTTGTCTTTTTCGTGTTTGGATGGTAACGTGGAAGTGGAAGTGGAAAAGTTGACCACAAAGTTGACTGCAAAATAATATTAAAATAAAAAATAATTAAGAAAAATAAAAAACGACTGTAATTAGAATGAAAGTGAGATTTACATGATCAAAAAATTAACTGTTTTGTGCTACAACTTATTACAAATGAGATTTACATGACCACAAAATTAACTGTAGCACTCTGGAAGTGAGGAAATGGTTGTGTAAAGAGAAAAGAGAAAAGAAAAAGGGATTTTCTTAATTTTCTTTTCTGATGTTTGGATAGATAGGGAAGTGAGCAATTATACTTCCCCATTTCCTTACTTCCGGCTGCTTCCTTGCAACCAAACACGCCCTAAGAGTAATTCAAGGCCGCAAGCTATTGATCTCGAATCCACAATTTATGATTTATGATTTGTTTATATCATACTGTTTTCTTTTGTCTTTCCTGAAACTCAAGTTTTGGGGGAGACTGTTGGATATGGTTTTGATTTTGGAAGGAAAACTTGAGTTTCTCTCTCATTTGGCTTTGGTTTTAGTCCCACTTTGGATGGAAGATGGAAAATTGAGTAGTATATATACTAATTCCTCCGAAACCTATTGTTATGATTAGTTAGGTCATGCCATGCTCCCCACATGCGCATGCACACGCCGACCGAACCGAACCGGCCTGGGGCGGGTTTCGAGTGGCGCACACCCACGACCTGCTTACACGAATGCAGTTCAATTCAAGAGGTTCTTGAACCTGCTATATTTTTGTTTTGATTTTATCTATTAATATTTTTTTAAAATTATGTTTTGAGATTTTCAGATTTTCTATTCGGTTTGATCCAGTACTTCGGATATGCTAGCGTGTGTCACAAACCGCATCAACATGTGCGGATTTGGAGCGGGGGCTGTTGCAACCGCTAGACTTCGAGAGATTATAAATACTACTTCTCGCAGTTCATTCTGGTAGAAACAATAATAGCAATATTTATTCTACCCCCACTCTGTCTCCCTCCTACATTTTTTATTACAAAAAATCAATTGAAGCTTTTTATTTTCGAGCAACTAATCTTCGCCTGAGCAGAGGACTAGTTCACCGTCGTGAGCTGGGTGCTGGTGATTTACTGGTGGAGTTTTTACCGCTAGGAGAAGAGATCTTTTCAACGTTCGGACGAGAGACCGACCATCTTTCTTCTAGCGCAGCGCTTTTGCACGACTACGTCACTCCAGGCCAGTAAATTTGTTATCTTTTAATTCCTTTTATTTTTTATTAGTTGCATGTTTAAGATAAATCTTTTAACTTTATTTAAAGATTTATGATTTAATTTGTACCATGTCTTAAATTAAAAAAAATATTGTTATATACCCGACAAAAATTTCATCTAAGCTTTTCCAACCAAAAATTAAACCTGCCAATAGATTAAAGCAGGCCTTTAAACATCCAATCTAATGCTTATGTTGCTTTCAAAGCAGGACAGAGATGAAAAGAACCAGAGACGTCCTCCCTACTCTTTGATTGAATCTGTTCTCTGTTTCAAGGTTGCCTAAATTTCTTGGACGCGCTAATGCTCTAACTCAATTCTATAAAATTTCCATGAAAAGAAAACAAAATTAGCTACTACACCTGCTCCTTTCAGGGATAACCTAGCACTTTAACTTTTGAATTTGTCTTCAGACAACGATGTGATTACATGTCATCTTACTTCTTTCACTAGACTCATTATAGTCTAGGGAAACCTTGCGGCTTGCTCCTTGGCCCAGAATAAAATGCACAACCAAGCTAAATCTACCCACACTACAACCAAAATAGATATACCCATACCAGACAGCCCTCTCTGGCACCACTTAATAGATAGTTGACATCAGCAGTCCAGGCAATTGCAAAAAAGGAAAAAGGAAAAATAAAGGAAAAAGGAAAAAAAGGAGAGAGGGGGGGGGGGGGGGGGTAGCCGACTCCATTTTTTGATGGGAAGAAGCATAACATCATGATGATGACTTTTATGACAGGGAGACGTCTATTCTTGGGGGGACGGGGGTAGCCGACTCCATTTTTTTGATGGGAAGAAGTATAACATCATGATGATAACTTTTATGACAGGGAAGATGTCTATCCTTGGTGTGGGTATACTGTTGTCCCGCTATCCATGGATGCATGAACCTTTTTCTTCCCAGGACCAATACAACCATTGCTGATATTTGATGACAGTTTAGCGTCTACCATTTTCATATTTCACCAGTCTAGTTATTTCAACACATGCAGACAACAAAACATTGCAATATGGGCTTTTTTAAGTAAATAATGATACATTGTTTGCATCTTGAAGCAGCAAATGATGGTCATTCTAATTTTTCTGACATTGCCAAAAAAAAAACAAAAAACAAAGAAAGACAAAAAAAAAACTAAAAAAGGGATTGCACAAGGCTCTTGCCACTGCAGGGCTAGAGAGGATCAGACAGACATACCCCAACAGTGAAGTGATTGTTTATGCACCAGTAAGAATAACCTCAATAACCAAAACGAAAAAGATAATATATTGCTTTCACGCATCAATTGATGCTTGTGTGATGCATTTACATGTACTGAGTCACACCGCTAAGGTGATTTCATCAATCCGTCAAATGTTAAACTAGTTGAAAACTTAAACATCACTCATTGAAAACATTACCTGCCATAGAGAAAGAAATGAACGTCCTTATACAACCCAAGAGAAACTACCCTTTTCTTTTATTTTTTATGTAAGAAATTAGCAATTTTTCAACACTTATTTTCTAAAAGAGGCAATTAACTTCGTTCACCTAGCACAATCCAAATACAAAGGGCAGAAGAAGCAAACCATTACCTGAGAAACCACTGAAACCGTATCCCGAAGCACATCCCCTTGCGGATTATTCCTTGGCACGGGTGCGGGTGTGGAGCCAAAACCCACATACTTCCCTCCCTGAGATGGCAGAAGCCCTTCGGGCCTCGACTCATTTTCTTGCATCTTCCTTGCAAAGAAACTCTCCTTATTTGCAGCCGATGCCTCCAGCTGCGATCTGGTATAAATATCCTGCGTCGATCGCGATCTAGACGGCTGTCCTCCTCTTGTTCCTCCTCCATTCCCAGCCCTACTAAAATCATCAGCAGACTGATTCCTCCTCATATCAGATGATCTGAAATCATCATCCCAGTCGTCCCATCCGCCGTTACTCTTTACTGAACTCCCGCCACTCTGCCCTGTCGGCGGCTTCCTTGCCTGAGGCCCACTACCAAGGCTTTCTTTGACTATCGGCGGGTCTCTCCATGGCCGGCCTTCGGCCAGCGCCTGCATATCAAAATAAATAACTAGATATACAATTTGGACTTCAGGTAAATTTTCAGAAAATTAAGAAAAAAGAAATTTAAATATCGCTGCTGTGATTTGGACTTTGTCATAAATTTCTAGAAACAAAAGGTGAAGAGGGGGAAATCACGTAAACAAGCATGAGATATGCGATCTTTCCAGAAGATCGAAGAACCTGGGCAGCACCAACAACTTAAGCATCCAAAAAAATGTGGGGGAAAGAAAAAAAAAAAAGGAAAAACGAAATTTAATAATACACTGGCTACAAACGTAAACAAACAATACGCAATAAAAAGTACGAAGAAATTCCCAAAGAAAAATATATAAAAAAAATAAAATCGAGAAACCTGGATCCTGTCCCGATAAACAGAAGCCGCGTTAGTATTGTACTTCTTGACGATATCCGTCTCCTTCGCGATCCCGTACTGCGAGAGGAACGCGTTGAGCTTGTCGTTGCCCCCAGCCTCCATCTTCTTCAACTGGATCTCGGACCACGAGTCCATGGTCACAGATCTGACGAAGCTGATGTGGACCCCAAGCCCCGGTGCTTTCCCGAGCACTCCAAACACATAAAGACGCCATAGGACACGGATGCCCACTGCGGGTTCTTCTGGCTGCAGTCGACGCAGGTCTTGTTCCCGTGGTTCGCCTGCAGATCGCGGAGGCGGCGGGAGGCGGAGGGCGCCGCCATTGGGGATCAGATCTGAGAGATCTGACCGCAGATTTCAAGAATATATAGAGAGAGAGGAGGCAGTGACGAGATGCGGAATTGAGAGCGAAGCCTCCTCTTTCTTTTCTGCTTCAAAGGGAAACGGAGTCGAAATCAGAAGAAAAGCGTTTTACTACTGTCGGGGGCGCTGCGGGGTGAGACTGTAAATAAAAAATAAAAATAAAAATAAAATAATTTATCCCAAATATTTAGCGAAGGCGTGCTATTTTTGGGAAAAGGGCTGATTTTTTCGCGGAATTGACGGGGAGGACGCTTCGCGGTCGGTGGAAGTTATAATTCGTCGACCGGAGTCCAGGTGACTACTTATGCTACCACGCAGCGGGGGGTTTCGGTTGAGTGCCACGTCATGTGGTCACATAGTAGTTGGATTGGGTGCGCTAAGGGATCGTTTTGGGGTGGGCCAGCGGGTGCTGGCTAGAGCGCACCGTTTGGTGTGGAGACAGGGCGGTTCACTTTCATATTTGTTCTTATCGGCCCAAAGTGGAAGATTCCAGCTGGACAGTCCACTTTTGGAGTGTTGTGAATCTAGCTTTGTGGGCCTTTTTCAACTTTTGTGGGCTTTTAATATTTTAGGGTAAATAGTGAGTCTTGTGTTGTTGGATCTGGGCTTTGACATCTAAAATCCAGCTGGTTCGATGGTCGTCTGAAATGCCAGCTCAGACTACATTGCCCGAACTATTAAAAACGTATTGGCGTGTTTTGATCATAGTCTCTAGTGTTTTTTCGTAGGAGGTATTATTCTAAAATGTACGGCCCAAAGCTCATCTCACTTGCACTGAGGCCAACAGGGCTCGCTCAACAAACGGCTCGGGTTTGCTTGCAACCCGACCCGCGGCCGCCCCGCCTCCCCCCAAAAAGCAAAAACCCTACTCTCGTCTTCAACGCGCGGGCATGAATCAAACCCCCAACTCCTCTCCCCTTTCATCACTTCTCATATTCGTTCAAATCAAAATCTAGGGTTTGATTCTTTCCCCTTTAGCCCCAGTTCTTCCCCAATTCAAGGGAGCGAGTGATGAAGAATCTGAAGACTTCTATCTCTGTGTCGCTCGACATCGATCTGCAATCAGAGGGCGAGTCCCTCATCTGCTCCGCATTCGATGTCGAGCGCAACCGCGTGTTCTTCGCCTCTTCGGACAACGTCATCTACGGCCTTCAACTCTCTTCGTCTCAAGTAAGCTAACTCAAATCTCTTCAGTACTCAATGCTCGAACTTTTATCACTTGTCATTTAAGTTATGTTGTGAAATGAGATGCGAACTGATTCATATCAAATTGATAATTGATAGCCCGCACAATATATTATTGAATAAGAAAGAATTCTAATTTTCATGTAGATAAGTTTTATTTTGCAAGTTATGCCGGTACGATAATTGTTTGTGTTCTTGAGAATCTAAGTGTCGTCCAAATAATCTTTCCGAAATTTTTGAGAAAAGAATTTCGCTTGTATATTTGAGAGCCAAAGAAGTGCAAGATTTTTTTTCTTTTTCTTTTTTTGTTTATTTATTTAAAATATTTTAACACAATTCTCTATGACAAATACAACATTTTTATTTATACATGTTGTGATGCAGAAAGGGAGGTCAGGGAGCAAAGCTCTTTTATCGACACACACTGAGCAAATAATTTTGGAACCGGGCGATAGCATAGTAGGTATGGACTATTTGATGGAGAAAGAGGCATTAATAATTGGAACATCAGACGGCTGCCTTGTACTGCACATTGTAGACTTCAACACGACTGAAGTTGTTGGAAGGGTGGAGGGTGGTGTGAAGAGCATCTCTTCGAGTCCAGATGGAAACCTTCTTGCTGTGACTGCTGGTCTGGGCCAGTTGCTAGTCATGACTCACGATTGGGAAGTACTATATGAAACTGAACTCGAGCAGCAACTTTCTGATGTACGTTATTGCATTTACCCTTTCTATCTTTTAGTATTACAGAGGCAAATTTCTGGCGCTTGAGTGATAGAATTTACATTGCATGCATGCTGATAGATCTCTTGAACATATGACAGCTGTTGTGCTCTTCTTTTCGTGCGCCACATCTTTAGCTAAGCACTTGCATTTTTGCTGTTTGGCAGGTGTGACTATTTAGGATGTGGTTGTGTCATGGACCCTTTCTTCCTTTCTTCTTCATCCTTTCAATTAGCACACAACATAATCATCATTTAGTTATATAATTCTATCCCAGTATTATTTTTCTGATTGCATCTGTATGTATGCCTTTCATTTCTAGTTGAAAAATTCATTTATGCAGGATTGCTCGTGTAAGTGTCTGCTTACAACATATGCATAAGTTATTAAATTACGCACTTCATCTACCTGATTAAGTTTAATTACCAGAATGATATCACAGGTGATATGGATGGTTCTTCCTACAGTCAATGTCAAGCACCCATTTCATGGAGAGGTGATGGAAATATCTTGCTACTCTTGGAGGACTTCATGATTCTTGTCTACAAAAAATTAGGATATGGGAGCGAGAATCTGGTGCCTTGCATTCTTCGTCGGAGTCAAAGAAATTCATGGGATCATCCTTAGATTGGATGCCCAATGGAGCTAAATTGGTGGTAGCCTATGATAGGAGGCATGAAAATAAGCCTCCTCTTATAGTTTTCTTTGAGAAGAATGGATTAGAGAGGAACTCTTTTAGCATCAATGAGCCAGCAGAAGTTATAGTCAAAGCATTAAAATGGAACTGTAATTCAGACATTCTTGCTGCTTCCGTTGCATGCAACAGTTATGATGCCATAAAAATCTGGTCTTTTAGCAACTATCATTGGTACTTAAAACAGGAAATAAGATACGCAAAGAAAGATGAAGTAGAGTTCATCTGGGATCCAACAAAGCCGTTGCATTTAATTTGCTGGACTCATGGCGGCAAGGTTACATCATACAATTTTGTTTGGACAACTGCTGTCACAGAGACATCCACTGCATTGGTTATTGATAATTCCAATCTACTAGTTACTCCCTTTTCCCTATCCCTCATGCCGCCACCCATGTCTTTGTTCACGCTGAAATTTTGTAGTGATGTTCAGGACATTACGTTCCTCTGTAAAAACTCGAAGAATCATTTGGCTGCATGCCTCTCTAATGGTAATTTATGCATTGTTGAGCTTCCCAGGACAGATACATGGGAACAGTTTGAAGACAAAGAATTTATTGTTGAAACTTCATTCTCTGATTTGACAATTGGGCCACTTATGCACCTGACTTTTTTAGATTCACATAGTCTGCTTGGTGTGTCACACCTCTTGACAAATAGCTGTACAACCACTTCACTGAGGGCCAGTGAGCTTTCTCATCAACAGTCAAAGTGTTCACATGGATATGCTTTGCTGGAGATTGAACTTGTATGTTCTGAGGATTCCGTGGCTGATTCTGTGAATTCCTCTGGTTGGCATGCAAATGTTTCTAAGAGGTTGTCTTTAGAAGGGCCTGTTGTCAGCATTGTCCGGAATCCTGCCAAAAGATGCTCGGCTTTTGTTCAAATGGATGGAGGATCCATTTTTGAGTATTCTTCAAATACAGGTTTTGTAGGGGGGTCTTCAGGGCCACATTTCCACGAGCTTGATTCTGAAAATGGATTTTCAGCATCATGTCCATGGATGAAAGCAGTTGCCGTCCACGACAATGGCATTGTGAAACCTTTACTTTTGGGCTCGATGACAATGGTAAACTGCATGTAGGGAGGAGAATATTGTGCAACAACTGTAGTAGTTTTTCATTTTATTCCAAAGCTGGCGTTGTTGCAGAGGAATTGTTACACACTTGCTTCTTACCACCAAGCAGGATTTGATGTTTATTATCAGTGTAGATGACATTTTGCATGGGAACCTTGAAGTAAAATTTGAACGGCACAATATCATCCGGAACCGGGGAGTAGAAAATAAAGACTATATGAATATATGGGAAAGAGGGGCAAAGATAGTTGGTGTTATTCATGGGGATGAAGCAGCAGTTGTGTTACAAACTACCCGTGGTAACTTGGAATGTATTTATCCTAGGAAGCTGGTGCTTGTTTCCATTATTAATGCTTTGGTGCAGCGGCGTTTTAAGGACGCGTTGCTCATGGTAAGGCGACATAGGATAGATTTTAATGTGATCATTGACTGCTGTGGTTGGCAAGCATTTATCGCATCAGCTACTGACTTTGTGAGTCAAGTAAATAACCTCAGCCACATTACAGACTTTGTTTGTTCAGTAAAGAATGATGATGTCATGGATACATTGTACAAGGATTATATTTCTGTTGGAACCTTGCCTAGACCTAGAGAAAATTCCCATGGTCTTGATACACAGAGCAAGGTATCTTCAGTGCTGCTAGCAGTTCGCAAGGCTCTTGAGGAACACGTGCAAGAAAATCCAGCAAGAGAGCTCTGTATATTGACCACATTAGCTCGTAGTGAGCCTCCTGCATTAGAAGAAGCACTGGACAGAATTAAAATGATTCGTGGACTGGAGTTGTCAGGTGCTGATGATAGTCGGAGGAAATTATATCCTTCCTCTGAAGAGTCTTTAAGACATCTCTTATGGTTGACTGATTCAGAGGCTGTTTATGAAGCAGCTTTAGGCCTGTATGATTTGAACCTTGCTGCCATTGTAGCATTGAATTCTCAGAAGGATCCAAAGGAATTCCTCCCTTACCTCAAAGGATTGGAAAACTTGCAACCTGTGGTCATGAAGTACACAATTGATCTAAAATTGCATAGATATGAGAGAGCACTGAGACATATTGTGTCAGCTGGTGAAGACTATTATGAATATTGCATTAATCTCATGAAGAGTAACCCTGAACTTTTTCCTCTTGGTCTTCAGTTGTTCACCAAAAATGCCAAGAGGATTCAGGTCATGGAAGCATGGGGTGATCATCTTCAAGCTGAAAAGTGTTTTGAAGATGCTGCTTCAACTTATCTATGTTGTTCCTCGTTTCAAAAGGCTTTGAAGGCATATCATGCTTGTGGTGATTGGAAAGGCGTGCTTACTGTAGCTGGACACCTGAAACTAGGAAAGGCAGAAGTTCTTCAGCTAGCGAATGAGCTCTGTGAAGAATTTCAGGCACTTGGAAAGCCAGCCGAGGCTGCTAAAATTGCACTGGAGTATTGTGCTGATGTTGCTAGGGGCGTTGGCTACTATATAATGGCACGAGAATGGGATGAAGCTCTCAGAATTGGCTATATGCATGAAAGGGAGGATCTAGTCTCTGATGTTAAAGATGCAGCTCTGGAATGTGCCAACACAATGATATCTGAATATAATGAAGGATTAGAGAAAGTGGGGAAATATTTGGCTCGTTACCTAGCTGTGCGTCAAAGAAGATTAGTTCTTGCTGCTAAACTTCAGTCTGAAGACAGTTTGGTAAATGATGCTGATTACGATACTGTTTCGGAAGTCAGCAGCAGTAACTTAAGTGATATGAGCGCGTACACCATGAGGTATGCTCTTCATTCCTATCACACATCTAGACATTTTTGCCTGTATTCTAATTTTGCTCCATTGTTGTTATAGGTGCATCTAGGATAGTACTCCATGATCTTTGTGTCTTTTGTTCACTAATCATTTTTTATACTTTGCAATAAGTGTTCAATTTAAAATTTCTTATAAACTACCTCCAACTACCACCTTTTCTTTGTGGTGGTGTTGGTAGGAAATGGTGGGCAGTAGAAGCCCATGAGTTTCATTATTGTGGATTTTAACGAAAATACACTCCCACACTTCAACTGATACAACTTAAAGAAGTCTGATAGGACTCGAGAGCACCAGAGACAAACAAATGAGTTATAAATAACTAGTCTGAACTCTGAGAAAGTTAGGAAGGCCCAAGGCAAGCCCGCCCATTTGCACACCTAAATGCAATCGGTTGTTAGTCACGCAGGAGTCAACCTCCAATCCATATGGATGTGTCCCCAGTCCACCGACCCTCATCATCCAAATCATGCTGGATATAGCAGGCCCATATCTGCAGGTATCTATTGAAACACCTGTCCATCCAAAGATGTTATGCCTCGGTGGAGCGAAACAGAATCAATCATCTTTTTAGTATTTTAGTGGTTGCGGTATTGTGTTTCTCCCCAAATATCGCAGCATAAGGTTACAACTGTGGTATGCCAAGCCATCCTTATCCTATTTTGGACATGGTTGGTCCTCTACCTAGACCATAGGGTTTTGTCATTTTGATTCCCCCCCCCCCCCCCAACCTTTTGCCCATGTATATTTAATCTTACTTTTGAGTTCCCTGATCCTCTTGCTAAAAGTACAGTTCAGCAATGGAGGATTAACTAATTACTTCCAGGGGGGAAAGTGTGCAATCTTCTGTGCCACATCCACCTTGCAGGATCATGCCTTGTGAGAATAATTTTTCTTATGGACAACCACAGAGAGGCTCTCACTTTTAACTTTTTAAGGCACTCTATATGTGTCTAGTGGTTGGACTAGACTGTCCGCGAAGTGGGAGGAACTTGTAGAAGCATTTAATGGAAAAGAGCTCTAGATATATAACCTCTCCTGAAATCTTTATTATTTTGATATAATACCACTCAAATCTTTGTATTTTGGTTCACTGCCCTGAAAAGTCTCAAGTGATTTCAGATAGCAGCCCGACACTGTCAGTAGGTTATATTTGGAGAATATTCTTCATATATCTGTTAATTTTCTAAAGAGCTCAAGGGATATTTGAAAAAGAATATTCCTGGAACATATTCTATAACTATTAGGATGTTTGACAAAATTTTCCTAGCCCTAACTGATTAAGAGGTATTTGAAATAACGTAATATTTACAAAATATTTGACAAACTATACAGCAGAAAACAACACATTTATAAGGAATATTTCAACGTTGAGAAACTATAATTCGCCCAGAGGGTTCCCCATATGGTCCAATATGAGTTGGATCCTAAAACGAAGATCACTACAAATTTTTTTTAGGAATGACTCCCTCATTAGTAGGGGAGCATAGCATAGGCAGAACAAGAAAATGAAGAACCTTAAGAGGTGACCTTTCTCTGCTCATCCTTCTGCTCTTGAACACATCTGTCATAATCCTTCCTCTCTCATTTAGGGCAAGCTGGATGATTTTAATTTTAAGAAATGAAAAGAATCTAAAAGTGCGGTGTTCTTACCAAAAATAGTATAAATTTTAATTCAGTTATGAAAAACAGAAACTTAAAGTTGTATACAAATTAATGGCTTCGTCACACATTGACCAAGTATTAAAAAATGGGTGAATATTCAATCATTCAGCAATTGGATGGCAAGAGGTGGAGGGAGGCTTATGAGAGGTGGCTTCATTGCAGGAGCCAGTCTCTCCCATCTAATCCTCTTTGGGATCTTCATCGTTCGTACGTATGTACATGCGTGCGTACGTATGTATGTAGACTTGTGTCATTCCGGAAGATTTCGCGGTCGAATACTTCCCACTTAAATACAACCCTACGACATCCGAATGCAAGATCCACTCCGTTAAAGTTGATCTACATAATTTCAAGTAACTAAAACCAAAAATCATGTATTTTGAATACTTTTTGCCCATCCATCAAATAAGCGCAAAATGGACAGCCGAAATATTGAGTTGGTTATTTTAACGGCGTAGAATATTTAAAATTTAACAAGAATTGGTCTGTAAGGGTTTTTAAGTGTTTAGATCATGATGAAATGGTCGGATTGAGAATTTGTATGTTTAAAGACGTACATCTAAGCAATATGCTATTTTTAGTTGTCCATTTTGTGCCTGCTTGATGGATGGGAAAAAATATTCAAAATATGTAATTTTTTGTTTTAGTTACTCGAAATAATATAGATCAACTTCAACGGAATGGATCTTGCATTCAGATGTCGTATGGTTGTATTTAAGTGAGAAGGATTCGGCCTCGAATCCTTCCGGAATGATACAAGTCTCTCTCTCTCTCTCTCTCTCTCTCTCTCTCTCTTGATTGACTACACACTTTGCATTCACTTTCAAAAGTGGGAGTTAACAAGTTTTCCATCACACATTACTTTATTCCCTAGCTACCATTCACCTTTTGAAATTTTGACCCATAAGCACATATTTCAAAGACAAATCATGGTGGAAGATGTGTTAACTCACTTTTGGGAGTGAATGAGAAGTGTGTGTGTGTGTGTGTGTGTGTGTGTGTGTGAGAGAGAGAGAGAGAGAGAGAGATCTATTCTTTGATTTTTTTTTTTTTTTTTTTTTTTTTGGCTGAATAATCTGATGTCATGTTAAGAGTCAGATAGAAAGAATGAAGGGATTTTCTTCAACTCTTTGTCATGCAAACACAGATCATTCTTTGGAATCCAATAGTCCAACTCTTGTTGGACCAAATGGTCTAACGTAAGGAGGAGTTAACCTGGTCCCCTTCATCTGACCTTTCTTCCCAGCCAAAACACCATTGGGAACCAAGGTTGGAGGAAAGCAGTAAGGTCTTCACTTTCCTTTTCATAGTCTAAGCATCCTGTGGGACCTGGGCCACCAGCTATTTCTCTGTTAACATGCCACCAAATCATTCGAATTCCACACCAACAGGAGATGATTGGGAATCTTCTCTTAAGGGTTATCCCCTGCTTCAGTCGTCTATCCGTTAGCTAAATTTTAGCCCAATCACCAATAATGAACACCATGCCCAGTATAATAGCATCCCTGGTCTTAACTACACCTTGGTAGAAGGCAGGCGTGAATGCTTGGTTCTTTGGGTTGCATTCTGGGCACTGGGTTTGTTATTGTATTTGTGCTTAATCTAGTTTAGCCCATTGCTCCTTACTTTACCCTAGTAGTAAACAAAACAGTTGAAGCTCGCATGCAAGCATTTATGCACAACTGTGCTGACGAGGGAGTATATCCATACAATGGAGACTGGTTGTCTGTTTGAGAGTGAGGGAGGGACCTGCCCATCAGCTCATCTGCCCGTGTGATGCAATAAGCAAAAGAAATTTCAGTTTGATGGTATCTGGTGATTGGTTAGTTTTTGTTAATTAATTACGGTAGGGTTTTAAGTTAGTTGGTTTGAGGGGACGCTTATCGGCACAAGATTGTGAGTCAGATTAGGAGTTCTATTTGTTTTTTTTTATTACGAAAAAAAATATGAGATTTTGGGGCCCTTGGTTATTTATCTGATAGAAACTAGACAGTAAGAGGGAATATCTTCTTCATTTAAAAAAAAAAAAAAAAAATTGGATGAAAAACCACGCCTGTACTAGGACTTCTTATTACACAACCCCCCATCATACGATCTGATCCAGGGGCTCATGGGCATTTAAGGGGATTATCAAATTAAATATTTATAAACATTTCTCCCAAGAAAGAACTTTAAATATCCAGTTACGTAATTTTGAGGTCGACACGGGTTTTGATTTTGAACGGGGTTTCTGTACTGGTCTTCTTGAGAAACTTCCCTATTGCAGTTGGAACCTTTACTGCCCCATAAAATGGGTTGATTAAATAATAAGCAAAAGAAATTTCAGTTTGATGGTATCTGGTGATTGGTTAGTTTTTGTTAATTAATTACGGTAGGGTTTTAAGTTAGTTGGTTTGAGGGGACGCTTATCGGCACAAGATTGTGAGTCAGATTAGGAGTTCTATTTGTTTTTTTTATTACGAAAAAAAATATGAGATTTTGGGGCCCTTGGTTATTTATCTGATAGAAACTAGACAGTAAGAGGAATATCTTCTTCATTTAAAAAAAAAAAAAAAATTGGATGAAAAACCACGACTGTACTAGGACTTCTTATTACACAACCCCCATCATACGATCTGATCCAGGGGCTCATGGGCATTTAAGGGGATTATCAAATTAAATATTTATAAACATTTCTCCCAAGAAAGAACTTTAAATATCCAGTTACGTAATTTTGAGGCCGACACGGGTTTTGATTTTGAACGGGGTTTCTGTACTGGTCTTCTTGAGAAACTTCCCTATTGCAGTTGGAACCTTTACTGCCCCATAAAATGGGTTGATTAAATAATAAGTAATCAGGAAAATTTTCCTTCAATTTTTTTTGTCTATTTCAACATTAATAAAGTCTGAAACTCATCAAAAGGCTGCTGTATGAATGACAAAAGTTTGGATTTTGTAAAGACCAGTCTTCATTTTTGCTGTTCTGTTCTTCCGCCGCCTCCTTTATACCTGTGTGTTCTATCTGCTAAGGTCTAGATGGTACATTATTGTGGTATCTGACATCCATGAATGTATCTAGGTTCTAAGTTTTCTGGTTTTGATAAATTGTGAAGTGTGTTAGTCCCTGTACTATTGACTAGATAGCTGTAATTTATGGTTGGTCAAATTGCAAAGTATTCAAAGAGGGAGATGATTTTTGAAGAATGAAGAGCAACCATACAGCATCAGTCTATGTGGCAGTTGTCATAACTTTTCCTTTTACCCCAACTCCTGGTGTTAAACAAGTGTAATATTTATTATTTTTGCTTTCCTATATGCGTGATGGAAATAGTGGAAACATATCTAGTATAATTAGAGTGCAATACTGAGAAAAAAGGTGAATGTAGGCTGTTATGTGTTCAATTCTTGACAATTTAAGGGGAAGTTTATAGAAAGGTGAAAGTGCTCTATTTTATGGTTTAAAATGTTTGGCAAGGAGGACCATGAACATGTCAGGGGTTAGGAATTCTGAGATGTATGTGTTGTATTCGATAAAAGTGGAACTTAGAAGAACAGGATGAGGTTCAATATGCTGCTGTTAGTCTCTCTCTCTCTCTCTCTCTCTCTCTCTCTCTCTCTCTCTCTCTCTCTCTCTCTCTCTCTCTCACACACACACACACACACACGTTCCTCTAAGGCTTGTGTCCAATCAGAGCAATCCTAAGCTATATATGAATTCCTTTTGGCTCCATACATGCATTTACCATCACTACCCAAATTTAATTTTCGCGCTTGTTTTTGCCTCATAAGTTGCTTTTCTTGGCAGGACAACTGGTGATTCTGTCAGATCTACTGCTGCTAGTAAGGCACGCGACATGAGACGCCAGAGGAAGAAGGGAGGAAAAATTCGTGCCGGAAGGTAAGATTCACATCCAATTTGCTTAGTTCCCCTCTCCATTTATTTATGTATTTCCTCTCCTTGTCCATGCCAAATGGCGAAGGATGGGAGAAGCCATCCCCTATTTATCTGGTCATGGCTTTCTTTTTTTTTTTTTTTTTTTTTAAATCTCGGTTTACTTTTTGAGAAGTTTTTCATGTACTACAAATTTGGTACTGCTTTGGTACTAATGGAGTCCGGCATGCGGGACCCACCCCATGAAGTGGAAGCAGGTCCCACATGTCAGCTTGGAGTAGTACTATAGTAGTGTCATATCCCTAGTACAGTTAGCATTACTCATGAAGAGGTTGATGCAAATACCTGGAATTTCTCCACTTGAGGTTGATGCAAATACCTGAATATTGACAGCCCTGGGGAGGAGATGGCACTGGTGGACCATCTGAAAGGCATGGGTCTATCTGCCGGTGCTCAGCGAGAGCTTAAATCCCTGGTAGTAGCTCTTCTGATGCTAGGGAAGGAAGAAACTGCTCGGAAGCTGCAGCAGGTGGCGGATACCTTCCAACTATCTCAAGAGGCAGCCGTGAAACTGGCTGAAGATACAATAGCCAGCACGTCCACAGATGAAAGCACACAAACTTTGGAGCATTACAAGAAAAAATTACGAGAGCTGCCCCATTCTCGAGTTCTTTCTTGGCAATCCAAAGTTCTACTCTCACTGTAGCAAGTAATCGCACTTGAAAACCGCAACAGTCGGTTAGGTTAAATTGTTAACGTATTCATGCTTAATGATTAAATATCTTCAGATACCGGTACAGGTGGTGTAGTGTTTGTATTGTTGGGGACATAGACTTGGTTGTGATTGTTGGTGAGTGTAGGATAAGTATACTTCATCTTCTGTCCAAAGAATGTTTCGATATTGATTTATGGATGCCTGAATGCAGTACATGTTATGTACAAAACAGTTAGTAGACTGATTATTGACAAGGTTGCCTTTTGTCGTTTGATTTCTTCTGTTGAGTAAAGTTTTCATTGTTGGGTAAAATGAGCACTTCACTCAGTTGGATGCAAGTGATTGATTGGGCCAGTAGCGCACAGGTGTGACTCAATTAGAAGTTAACAATCTTGAAACGCAAGGGACATGCAGATTTGATTTCTCTTCTGTTGATGTTTAAAGCTTTCGTTATCTTGGGGATATCAGCGTGTTTCATGCGCTTATTCTTTTTCAGCGTGCATGTGATTCACACGTGTCAATACAGGCTGCACCAAGAGTTTGCATTATAACAGTCGAGATAAAGAGACAGGGAAAGAGAGAGAGTATCCTGTGGTTGAACTCAACCAAAAGCTGACAGTCATGAGACACGCATGAATCATTTTTTCCTTTATTTTTTTTTTCTCTTTTTAAATAATGGCCATGTCTCTGTCTTCAATTTGAAACCTCAAATCATTTAATCTTGCATCTTTACCAATAATTGAGCCCTCATTGGCAATGAATGCGCATATTTACAAACTTTTGGAAGTCACCGTGAGCTTTTATCCTTTGTAGGGCTTCCTTTATATGTTCTCCTTGTGAATTGACTCTTTCAGTAACTTGGAATCGACCTAATATGACGAGTCCAATCTCAGATCAACCCATGTCAGAGCTTAAAAAAACCAGAATTCGTGAAAATTCATGGAAACAAACAGGCTGAAGAACTTAATGGTAAAGTGAAAATTAGATTATGATCTCACGAGAGATCCTAAGTTCAAGGCAGTCTTTTGTTAATTTGGGTGCGATCATACTAGCAGTAATGTACCGAATCTCATTAGTTTTTCGTTAATTTTATTTAATAAACAAAAGTTGGATGGTACGAGAAGAATTTTGTACGCTACAGGTTATCCCTGCCAAAATGCTATCCCTGCGCTGCACTCCTCTCAAAGAAAAAGGAAAAAAAAGAAAGAAGAAAATTTCCTCTTTCTTGTTGCATGAACTCTGAGCACTGCAATTTGTTGCCTAATGCCCATGACCATTATCCTCTCCTCGTAAATGCTTTTAACTAACTTCAAAGACTACCATTAAACTGGAATTCTAGTCAATATTCTCGTCCAAGAAATTTCACTAGAAATGCATGCAAAACTCTGGCTGGAGTTGGCCAGGAGAGCAAGAAGAAGTGCTGCAATTTGCAACAATTGCGAGTGAGGTCCATCAATTTGTGTTCTGTTTTGGGTAGCGCGTTTGGTTTGAAGTGGGAAAACTCATTTCTCACTTCTCGTATTTGTTTGGCACCAGAAAAAGGAAAAATATTTTTCTTTTTTTCTTTTATTACATTACTATTTTCTTACTTATATGATACTATAGTTAATTTTGTGATCGTGTAGATGTCACTTATAGTAAGTTGTAGTTCAAAACAGTTAATTTTGTGGTCACATAAATCTCACTTACAGTCTAATTATACTTAAAAAAACTTCATAAGTAATATTTATTTTAATATTATTTTATATTCAGCTTCGTGATCACTTTTTCATTTTCATTTTGACATTACTAATCAAATACCAGAAAGCACAATATATTTTCTCACTTACACTTCAACATTATAACCAAACACCGAAAACCTACTTATAAAATCTCAATTTTCTATATTTTCATCCCTTTATCTCTTATATATTTTCCTCCTACTTGCAGCAAATCAAACATGCCCAATTTTCATCAACAATAGATTTAAATCTCCACCTAGCTTGAAAAGAACACGTCATATTAAATCTCATCTATAAAAAATCAGAAAAAGGTGTCTTAATTTATTTTTAAATTAGAAAAGATATAAAGAAGCTAAAACTGATTTTTTTTTTCAATTTTAAAACTATTAGAAAATTTTCTATTATCTAATCCGATACACAAACTCATCATCCAACTGCTGAAGGAATTTCTCCAATATGAAATTCTCACCTGACCATAACTATCCAAATAAATCAAGTTGAGTTTTATATAGTAATAATTTATTTACAACAATAATAATTGAATATCAACCGAATATCTATAAATTTAAAAAGAAAGAGTTTTTAAGAAAATGACCCATAACCTCTGCTACCCAAAACACAGCAAAAATTGATGGCCCTCAATGTGAACTGTTGAGCATTTGCTAGAGTTGGAAATTTGAATTTTGATTTTTTTATTAATTTTAATTTTATCTTTTTTTTAACCCAAAAAAAAGTCAAAAAAAAAAAAAAAAAAAAAAGCATCGCCCACGACAACAGCGTGCATTTAATTTTGTTGAACCGACCCGCAATCGGCTCTTCAACCATAAATAACTTGCTCTTATTCATAAACTCGCTCTTCTCCTCTCTCGCTCTCTCTCGCGCTGTTTTCTTAGCCTTTCTTGTTTTCAAAGGAGTTAGAGATGGTGGGTATCTTCTCTCTGATAACGGGTCTGCCGGTCCAAGCGGGTTCGGATCCGCATCCACGGCGGAGCAGGTCACCGAGCACATTGACGCCACCAGCTCACCGCCGTCATCACCGGTTTGCTCTTGTTTTCTTCGGCTACTTGAAATATTGAAATAGACTTCCTTTTTTTTTAACGGATTCTTGATTTCTTTCACTTGTTACATGTTTTTGTTATTTTTATTTTGATTCCTCAATTATTATTTTTTAAAGATTTATTATTCTTTTTGAGGTACGACGGTTCTTCTTTTTATTAAAGAGACATTGGTGAAATAAATGGACAAAGTAAATTAGCTTTCTAGAATTTTATTAATTTCTTATGTTTTCTAAATTGTAGATTTACTACTAACTTTATATCTAGAATATTATATTCTCTTCTTTTTCAATTGTATGTTGGAGTCAATCTAGCTTTTAAGATTGGCTGCCTACAGTTTATTAAACTTTGAAACAATAGTCACGGATCTCACTTTGTTTTGTTATTTCTGATTTTGTTGACTAAATAAAAAAAATAAAATAAAATAAGGAAAATTTTGTTACAGACATCTACTTTGCTTCTTAATAAAAAAACCTCAGCTTCATAATTTTATTCAGTACAGTTATTCAGTATAGTCTCATTCACGTCAGCATAAATTAATTTATCTCAACTATCACTTCTTTATATATTTTTATTTTTTATCCTTCCCCATCACCCATCGCCCCCAACGTTGCTCTCCTCTCAACCCTGACGCAACGCAGGTCACCGTGAGGGTTGGAAGTGGGCGAACAGCCCCCTCCCAAGGGTCTGAGAGGGCAGAGTCGTCGAACCAATTTTTTTTAGGATCGACCCTTTGCAGATCTTGTTTGCTCGTACTAGTAATTAGTTTTGTTTGTGTTTGTGATTGATGTGATGCTCAGCTCTAAAAAATATTGACATCATTCGATGCCGGTGATCGGGGTTTACTGATTATAGCGATGTTGATCTGAGAATTGTGACTCATGATTGAAGTCCTATGTGAGAACTGCGACTATAATCGCAATTTTTTTATTAATTGAAAATTAGGGTATTTTATGAGGACTGCGATGAGTGTCACAGTTTCAATATAGGCTGAGAAATTGTATTTTTGTGAGGATTAGGCAGTCCTATAAAAACTCAGGAACATGTCCAGATAAAGCTAAAAAATAAGGCATTATTTTTGTGAGAACCGATCATGTTCATAGTCTTAATAAAAACTCAGAAATATGTTTTTTTTTTTTTTTTTTTAGAGCTGTGAACATAGTCGCAGTCCTAAAAATTTAATTATAAAAAAGATTGCGATCAGATCGCAGTCCTCAGAAATATGATATTTTTGTGAGGATTATAATCATGATTGTAGTCCTCAGAAATAGGGCATTTTTATGAGCACTTATGACCATAGTCGCAATTTTCAGAAATATGTTATTTTTATGAGCCCTAGAAATAGGATTCGTTGTGAGAACTGCGATCATGATCGTAATTCTCTATATTTTCGAAGCGGCCCACTTTTTTAAAGCAATTACTGCGAGGCATTTTTGTTTTTTCCTATTGAGGAGCGCTTCTGCGTTTGACACGGGACACAAGCAATTAGTTTTAATAAAAAGCTAACTCTAGCGAATAGAAATTATGAAGCAAGAGCTTTTTCCTAATTAGATAGTGAAATGCCTCGTAAAATAAACTGGTCATTTTGGCTTACGTTTTTTAGCATTTTTTTTGCACGTATTTAAATTACCTTTTTTGGGGATTTTATATATTTGTCTAATTTATCAAATAGTTTGGTGAAATCTCTTGTCTCTGTGTTGTAGTTTTTCTCAGGATCTTTCTGTCTATTTCTAACGTTTGAGTTCTTGACTCTCTGATTGGATTTTTCTTGTTCCTCGTATCTGACAAGATGGGATTTTTATATTTTTAAGTTATTTGAATCTCTGTTTTCCTTGTAAGAATTAAAATCATATCTTCAGAATTTCATGAAGATTAAATTGTCCATGGATCTAGAATCAAATGCATCTCAAGAATATGAACATATATATAAATTAAATGCATATACATACCGGAAGCCATTAGAATGAGTGATGAAGATGAAGATCTCCTTTTGTGATCCTTGCAAATTCCAATCTGTAAAGGCACTTTACTTTCTTGCAAACCCTAATCAAGACCCTTCTTCTCTCTGTCTCTTTTTTCCTTCCACAAAACCCAAATTCTATTCACTGATGGATTTTTCAACAAGAGAAAGGTTTTTGTATATTTGCAAGAGGAGAGAAGGGGGTCTATTATGCAAGAAATCATTATTTGCAAATAACTATATTGCAAAATAATCATATGTGATAAAACCACCCATCATGGCCCTTTATATCCCACATGATTACAAAATATGCATAAGTGCAACTTTATATATTTTGGGCATACATAATATCAGTAAACCTTAATTATGGAATCCAATTAACCAACAAAGGTTAGTGGTCCACTTTAATGTGAGATTAACATTCTCCCACTTGGACCACTAGCCGATTATGTTAAAATTTTAGAAAACAAAGAAAAGAAAGGACTCATTTTTTTGAAAACATTTGACTCTATTGGATTCCATACTGAAAAACCTTGACACGTGATCACAAATTTTTAAAAAACAACAACTGATAAGCCCAAATCATGAAATACTGTAATACTCCAATTAGCTTGGACCACCAATGCGAGTCATAGCGGTTATACAACATCTATGTCATCTCCCTTCTACGTACCACAACATTGATAATCCTTACTAATTTAGTCCATAACCAAAATGACCCCTGTAATTGTCTTGTTAAGACATTTCTTGTTTAACAAACATCCATACATAATATGTGCACACATAATTGGATAACAGGAAATACAGAAACAACTTTTATTGCGCAATATTGTCAATTATACAAGTACCAAAACATACATTTACAGATTGCTCAAAAGACCCATTCTAACAACATGTTCCTTGAATGTCTTTGGAGGCAATCCCTTGGTCATTGGATCAGCAACCATTAAAGTGGTACTTATACTTTCAATTGACACCTTCTGTTTCTGAACTTTCTCTAACCACCAAGTACTTAAGTTCCATGTGTCTGGAACCACTAGAGTACTTTCCATTCTTAGAGAAGAAAACGGCTGCTGTATTATCACAAAATATCTTCATCGGCCTGGCAATAGAATCAACTACACCAAGTGCTGAGATAAAATTTCGTAACCATAATACATGATTCGTGGCCTCAAAACATGCTATGAACTCAGCCTCCATCGTGGATGAAGCAGTGATAGACTGCTTTACACTCTTCCACGAGATTGCCCCACCTGCTAGCAAGAAAATGAAGCCTGAAGTAGACTTCCTGCTATATGGGCAACCAGCAAAATCTGAGTCCGAATAGCCGATCACTTCCAACTGATCTGATCTCCTATATGTGAGCATATGGTCCTTCGTTCCCTGAAGATACCGCATTACTTTCTTTGTCAATTTTCAGTGCTCCATTCCTGGATTGCTCTGGTATCTTCCTAACATCCCAACAGCAAAACTAATATCTGGCCTGGTACAAGTATGTGCATACATCAAGCTCCCAACAGCTGATGCATATGGAACTTTCTGCATTTGACCCTTTTCTAAGTCATTTCTAGGACACTGGCTCCCACTTAATTTGTCACCCTTCTGAATGGGTGCACAACTGACTGAACATAATTCCATATGAAATCTTTTCAAGACTCGATTGATATAACCTTTCTGAGACAGTCCTAGCAATCCTCGAGATCTATCCCTAAAGATCTCTATGCCAATAACATAAGTTGCCTCACCCATATCAACCATCTGAAAATTCTTGGTAAGATAGCTTTTAGTTTCATACAGTAAACCAATATCACTACTGGCTAACAAAATATCATCCACATACAGAACCAGAAAGATAAACTTGCTCCCACTGATCTTCAGATATATACACTGATCAACAGTGTTTTCTGTAAATTCGAAAGAGGTAATGGTATCATTAAACTTTATATACCATTGCCTGGAAGCTTGTTTAAGTCCGTATATGGATTTCTTTAATTTGCAAGCCGAGTGTTCTTTTTCTTTCTTTGCGAACCCTTCAGGTTGCTCCATGTAAATTTCCTCATCCAAATCTCCATTCAGAAAAGCTGTTTTCACATCCATTTGATGTAACTCCAAATCATAATGAGCTACAAGGGCCATAATGATTCTAAAAGAGTCCTTCTTTGATACTGGAGAGAAGGTTTCTCTATAATCAATGCCTTCTTTCTGAGTGAAACCTTTAGCCACAAGTCTGGCCTTATATCGTTCGATATTGCCTTTGGAGTCGCGCTTGGTCTTAAGGACCCATTTACACCCGACTTTCTTACAGTTATTAGGCAATTCGACGAGATCCCAGACTTTGTTTTGGTCCATAGATTTCAACTCTTCATTCATAGCATCAACCCATTTACTAGAATCATTGCATTCTATGGCTTGTGAAATGAAACTGGATCTTTATTAATCTCAATATCAAAATCAGATTCCTGTAGATATACCACATAATCATCTGAAATGGCAGATCTTCTTTCCCTTTGAGATCTTCTCAAAGCTGCCGGTTGTGGTGGTTCTACAATATTTTCAATGGCGATATCCTCATGAAGTGGTGAACCAATATCATTATGTTGTTCTGGTATCTCAGCTTGATGATCAAGCTGAGGACAACAATTTTTCTTGAAGGAAAGGGTATTGGGATATTTACCCTTACCACCTCAAGATCCACCTTTCTTGGTTCATCACTCCCACTAATTTCGCCATTCTCAAGGAATCTGGCATTACCAGTTTCAACAATTCTTGTACTATGGTTAGGACAATAAAATTTGTACCCCTTAGACTTATCTGGATAACCAATGAAATACCCAGATATTGTTCTTGAGTCTAATTTCTTTTCTTGTGGATTATATATTCTAGCCTCTGTTGGACAACCCCAAACATGTAAATGTCTTAAACTAGGTTTCCTACCAGTCCACAACTCGAAAGGAGTTGTTGAGACTGCTTTACTAGGAACCCTGTTTAAGATATACATAGCAGTCTTTAAGGCTTCATTCCACAATGAATTAGGTACATTAGAAAAGCTCATCATGCTCCTAACCATATCCATAAGTGTTCGGTTTCGCCTTTCAGCAACACCATTCTGCTGAGGCGTACCTGGCATTGTGTATTGAGCACAAATACCATGCTTTTCTAGAAATTTGGCAAATGGGCCAGGATGTTGTCCTGACTCATCATATCTTCCATAAAACTCACCACCTCGATCTGATCTTATGATTTTAACTTTTCTATCTAATTGTCTCTTGACTTCTGTAATGAACACCTCAAGGATGTCAACAGCCTGAGACTTTTCATGAATTAGATACACATAACCATAACGTGACAGATCATCTATAAAGGTAATGAAGTATCTCTCTCCCGTAAAACATGGAATGGAGAGTGGTCCGCAAATATCTGTATGAATTATTTCAAGAAGCTCTTTACTTCTTGTGGCACCTTTCTTGGTGTGTTTGGTTTGCTTTCCTTTTATGCAATCCACACACACACCAAAATCAGTGAAGTCTACGTTATCCAAAATCCCATTCTTCACTAATCTTTCAATTCTATCCCTGGAGATATGCCCCAGTCGTCTATGCCACAAGATAGAGGAATTTTCATTAATTAAGCCACGTTTAATACCAACGTTCGAATGCATAGATAAAAGAGATTGTACAAACTCATCATTCAATGAAATTTTATATAAACCATCACATAAAATTTCGTGTCCAACCGACATTGAATTATACATTAAACTGAGTTTTTCACAACTGAATAAAACAGAATATCCAACAACATCTAATTTGGATAATGACATTAAGTTTCTAGAAATCGAAGGTACATAAAAAGTATCTTCAAGATTCATCTGATGACCCGTCTCTAAGAGTAGTCGGTAAGTACCAACAGCCTCGACCTCCACTTTGAGACGGTTTCCCATAAAGACAAATCTCTCACTTTCCTTCGGTTTCCGGGTTATAAGGAATCCCTGCATTGAATTAGTTATGTGAGTTGTGGCTCCAGAGTCAATCCACCAAGTATTAGAAGGAACTTCAGCAAGATTTGATTCATAACATACAAAAGAAAGATTCATACCTTTCTTTTCGAACCAAGCTTTCCTCTTGTTGCAGTCCTTCTTCACATGTCCTTTTCTGCCACAAAAGTAGCATTTGACAGTGAAAGTCTTTCCATGACCCTGGCTACTTTCCCCAGGTTCATTCCATTTCTTTGGTGGAAACCTCTTACCTCTTCTATATTTACCTTCTTATGGATAGCTCCTTGAGATACTGCCAACACTGAGTGATGCCCTTCTTACCTCAGTCTCACTTCCTCTTGTACACACATACCAGTCAGCTCATTCAGATTCCACTTATCCTTATGAGTATTATAGTGGATCTTGAATGGCCCGAACTGAGGAGGAAGTGAGTTGAGGATGAACTGTACTAAGAAGGATTCATCCACTTTCATTCCCAGTGATCCTAACTTGGCAGCTTTATCAGTCATATTAAGAATGTGTTGTTGAACTCCTCTACTACCATCATATTTCATGGTAGTCAGTTCAGCCATAAGGGTGCCAGCTAATGACTTATCTGCAAACTTAAATCGGTCTTTAACAGCAGTTAAAAGTTCAGATGCATTAGTAGTATGAGGGAGTGAAGTCTTGATGTTATTGGCTATGGTCATCTTGATGAACATGAGACTGAGTCTATTCGACCTTTCTTAGGCTTTGGCATGGCTAACCTGGTCTGCTGTGCTTTCATCAGTCACTTCATCAGGTTTCTCTACTAAAAGAGTCATGTCTAGGTCCAGTACACCCAGTGTGAATTGGACATGTTCAAACCACTCAGAGAAGTTTGTACCATCCAGGGCTGGAATGCTAGTTGCATGAGTGTGAAGGGAAGTGGGAACGTTCACTGAAACAAAATAGGACATAGCTCACATTAAGGCCTCGAATCAATACAAAATTTTAAATTTTAATGAAGATGAACTATTGATATCACTTTGATTTCTCCTTTGGGCGAAACCTAAGCATATTTAGTGTTCACTCTTCAGGTGAGATTCTTTTATCACCTATGTAGGTCTAATATAATTTATGTCACTTAGATAGTAAGTCATGTTACCTTGGGTATCCAATTCTACACCACTAAGTTACATAAATTACACTACCTACCCCGTTTCATAATTATTTGAAAGAGACTTTCCTTTGGGCCAGTCCCAATCTCCTAACTATAACCGCCATCAAGAATATTATTGTCTTTAATGTCACCCTCATTGACAAGTCTTTTATGTAGTTGTATATTCATAAGGCTTACTAACATAAGTCACTTTGGCAACTACTAAATCAATAAACCGTATGAATACAAAACTAACCAACAATATTCTCTAATCTTTTATTTGAGTAATACTGTAATACTTCAATTCATGTCACTTGACCAATTCAATCAATATTAACACCATAACATTAAATGTGCAACATACTTTAATGATTGAATTTAAACAAACATTAGTCGACTGGTCAAGGTAAGCCAAGTCGACTAGGGCCAAGTCAAGTCGACTATAAAGGAAGTTATAGTCGACTAGGTCAAGTCAAGTCGACTTTAAATTAGAGGTTAGTCGACTATAGTCAAAGCAAGTCGACTCCATGCAGGAAGGTTAGTCGACTAACAGACAAACAGAGAATCACCAACTTTCGGGTCAATCTGTTAGTCGACTATAGCAAGTGAATAAGTCGACTATACCTTTTATTAGTCGACTACACAAAATTTCTAGTCGACTCCTGTTGCAAACAGAGAGTTAAGAAGTTTTCTGGAAAGACTATTAGTCGACTTGCCCGAAACTTATAGTCGACTAATAGTCCACGAAACAGTTATAGATTTACAGTTCCAGAAATCGACTGATGCCAAAATTTTAGGGAAAATTAGGGAAAAATTAGGGAAAATTAGGGCTTTTAATCCTGATTAGATCCCAGATAATAAACAATTTGTGGGATATAGGATCTTAATAGAATCATGAATATATAATCTTAAATCTGAATTAAATGATCAAAAATTCTTCATGAAACTATTAATCATAAAAACCCTAATTAATCCATAATCATAATTCTGAGATGTATTGATTCTCAACCTGGCTCTGATACCATAATGTAAGAATTAAAATCATATCTTCAGAATTTCATGAAGATTAAATTGTCCATGGATCTAGAATCAAATGCATCTCAAGAATATGAACATATATATAAATTAAATGCATATACATACCGGAAGCCATTAGAATGAGTGATGAAGATGAAGATCTCCTTTTGTGATCCTTGCAAATTCCAATCTGTAAAGGCACTTTACTTTCTTGCAAACCCTAATCAAGACCCTTCTTCTCTCTGTCTCTTTTTTCCTTCCACAAAACCCAAATTCTATTCACTGATGGATTTTTCAACAAGAGAAAGGTTTTTGTATATTTGCAAGAGGAGAGAAGAGGGTCTATTATGCAAGAAACCATTATTTGCAAATAACTATATTGCAAAATAATCATATGTGATAAAACCACCCATCATGGCCCTTTATATCCCACATGATTACAAAATATGCATAAGTGCAACTTTATATATTTTGGGCATACATAAATATCAGTAAACCTTAATTATGGAATCCAATTAACCAACAAAGGTTAGTGGTCCACTTTAATGTGAGATTAACATTCCTCCCCCTTTTCTTGAGGTGTTATTTTGTCAGCTTACATTTTATCATGTAGATTGGTAGTCCAATTCTTATACTTAAAATCTGGGACCACTAAAAATAAAAACAATTTTTTTCAATTATTTTCTCGTTGAGCCTTCAATTAAATTTAGTTTGGCATCATTTTCATTTTTCACTGTCCACAACTGCAACAGCAATGCCCCAAACTGATTGAATTGGTTGGTACCTCGGACCCTTTGATTTGATTCTCACACCAACAATATTCAGGAGGAGCCAGTGGAATTGGCGCAGAGACTGCCAGAGTCTTTGCACTCCGCGGCGCCCATGTCATCATTGCTGCCAGGAATCTGGATGCTGCGAATTCCACGAAGCAGCTCATTCTGAAGAGCAATCCTGCAGCCCGTATTGATGTGCTGAAGCTCGATCTCAGCTCACTGAAGTCTGTACTGAAATTTGCAGATGATTTCAATGCGATGGACCTCCCACTTAATGTCTTGATGTAATTTTCATCGCTCCTCTTGTTAATTACCTCGGTGATACTCTGATTTCTTCGCGCTGAATATGAATCCTGTCTCTGTTTTGTTTTCTAGAAACAATGCTGGTGTTATGTTCTGCCCGTATCAGCTTTCGGAAGATGGTATCGAGATGCAGTTTGCTACCAATTATCTCGGTATTGTGCATTGCCCACTTTTATTCCTGCTAAATTTATGGAGTTTGAATTTTTTTTTTTTTGTATTGTATATTGTATACAAATACATGCAGATATATATATTCTGATGAGATATTGAAGCCCCACATCTCTTTTTCAGTTCGATTTATTTTTTGTGATACTTGCAATTTCTTATTGTCAGGTCATTTCTTGCTGACCAAGCTTCTTCTTGAGAAAATGAAAAGCACGGCGAAGGACTCAGGAATTCAGGGTCGCGTTGTGAATCTGTCATCAATTGCGCACCTTCATACTTATGAAGAAGGAATTCGGTTTGACATGATCAACGATGAGGATGGGTATGCCATCACATCAGCTAGCTAAATTTCTTTAACATCTAATTCTTGTGCGTGGTTTGTGATATTGATGTATTTTCTTTCCCTTCTTAATTTATATCTCAGATACAACGATAAAAAGGCATACGGACAATCCAAGCTAGCAAACATACTGCACGCAAATGAATTGTCCAGGCGCCTAAAGGTAATGATACTATCATATTTGCTATACTGAACTTTGCATCTGCCATAGATTTTGATTTGTCGTTGATCTGGAAAAATATATGCCAGAAAAAGGATGGATGTCATTGTACTTGTAGTAATACAATTGAATGTTCATAAATTGCATGAGTACTTTGACTTTACTTGGATTAAAGTTCACCATTAGTATTAAACCTGACACATGATTATTAAACAATTGTTCTGGTTTTAACTGTTCTTAGTGTCCTTTATTCCCCTTTGTGTTCTCCATGCTTCTTTTTTCTCTTGTTATGTGATTCTTGTTTCTTTTTCATGTGTTTGAGTTCCTGTAATTCGTCCGTTTAAGCTACAAATCAACATAAGCATTCGATTTGTTTCTCTAAACAAAACAATATGCATTTTGTTCGCTTAATGTTTATGTCCAAAGCCACCACACACACACACACACACACACACACACACACATATAGGAACATACTAATTGTAGCAATTTATATTCTGATCACTCCATGCTAGTTAACAGTACTTTAAAGCTTAGGCATTTATAAGCAACATTTCATGGATTATCGGTATCATAATTTTTATCTGTACAGCATGTTATGTATTTTTACTTTGATACGATATGTTCACAGGCTGTCATGCAAAGATTAAAGTTCAACTCATGTTTATTGCTGTACAATATTTAGTGTTCCTGTATTCCTTTAAAAAAATGATGAATTCCCTTGACCTAAATGTACAATACTTGAATCCCCTATTGAAGACTCTTTCTGAAACTTAAAAATGTACAAGTACTAAATTGTTTTTAAATAGAGAATTTTAAGAGATAATCTATGCATCTATGATGCACCAGAGAACTAGATTAGAAGCTTTAAGCAGATGAAAGAACCCCATTGTATGATGATATGCTTCAAAATTTATTCTGAAATAACACGAGGAATCTAGTCACCCAAATTTTCATGAAGGTGAAGAAAACTCTGATCAAATCTTATGACATGATGCACATAGTTACAGAATTATATTCTGAAATATAGACCTGACTTTACATTGCCTCTGCATGACCTTAGTACTTGATGGATTTCGATGATCCAATTGATTCGTTTCTGTTGTAGAAACAAAAAAAACCATATAAATTAGTTAGGGAGCATGTTTGATTGATCTACATTTCCGAACAAAAAAACAGATTATTCCGATCCCCTTGTAGTGAATTTGTTATATTTTTGACATATTTGATTTGTTAGCATTCTTTCCTACGACATTAATCTGCATGTTTCATCTTATTTCTTAAATAGTATGCACTCATTTATGAGAAACATTCTCCATTATTCTTGACGCATAACGATCGAGTCAAACCTCTACAGAAAAATACAGAAATTTAGAATAATGCTAGGTCCTCAATGCTACCGTGCAGTTTAGGGCTAACAGATCGTGATCCACAGGGAGGGACAGCGATGAAAGCGTTGTATAAGTTTTCTTCCTAATTTGCTACACCGGTTAAAGAACTTCTTTGTTTTAAAAGAAAAGAAAAGAAAGATTAATCCAAATCAGAAGGAAAGCAGAAGGTAGAAGAAGAAAATGATATTGGTGTTTTGATTACTAAGTTAAAAAGAAAGAAAATAAACAAGAAAAAATAAAAGCGTTGTATAAGTTTTCTTCCTAATTTACTACACCGGTTAAAGATCTTCTTTGTTTTAAAAGAAAAGAAAAGAAAGATTAATCCAAATTAGAAGGAAAGCAGAAGGTAGAAGAAGAAAATGGTATTGGTGTTTTGATTACTAAGTTAAAAAGAAAGAAAATAAACAAGAAAAAATAGAATATACCTTGAAGTAATTAAAGGAAAGCACGCGATCAATTAAGTTGAGTAACGATGAAGAGAAGTGGTATAACTCCATTCGATGTCACTCTCATATAACTATTTTTAAAAAAGATTATATCTAGTGTCACTCTAAATATAGTTCTTCCTCTCTTTTCTGTCATGAAACTTTCCCTAATTCAAGTTATAAAGAAGACATGATTAAAAAGAAAGTATACAGAAAACAAATAAAAGTAAACAGAGCAATTGAAGTAAGTAAAATAAAAAAGAGATAAATTGAAAAAACAGAACTTTATTGAGTTGACACCATTAATTACAAGCACTCCGTCTTTCTTTACAATTCTTTCTCTCAAATTGAAAACTACAACGAAACTTTGGAAAAAGAAAAAATCCTAATGTAGAACTCTCTGTAGAGTTCTTCTCTAGTGTCCTCCCCTCTAGAGTTGTGTCCCTCTCTGCCTTCGAGGTATGCAAATATTTATAGGAGAACAAGCCTGAGGATAGACATACGAAGATAGGAGAACTGGCGCTCCACCAAATTTGAAAGCCAGGCAGCGGAAACGCGGCTTTTCGCAGCAAGATCCTGGCCGTAGGGCCAGGAGCAGGGATCCGTTCGTCCGTTGATTAGTCCTTTATCATTTTATTTTCTTAGATTTGAACATTTGCTTTACATTTGACGATGTATCTCTTTATCCTCAGCAATCCATTTTTCTCTTAAAATTTGATGATATTATCTTATCTAATATATCAAATTTTCAGATAAGATGACTTTTAGAACTTTTGAATTTGAATCGATCCCCTTTCTTTTGAATTTTTAGATTTAATTGGATAAATCTGTAAATCTCTCTCTTTTCTGTCTTAGTTACTCTACATGGCACTAGACATGAAAATACTTTTATTATAAAATAAATACAGAAATGTGACACATTTGATATTAAATATGCATTGTACGTGTACGATCACACCCCACACTTATCTTTTCCTCGTCCTCGAGTAAAACAAAAGAAAAAAAAAACTGAACTAACTTAACTCACTTTCGTAAGAATCACGGTTGCACTTAGCTCGTGTAATAAGCCGTTAAACCTCTAGGTTATCCCTAGAGGAAGAGTTTTGTCTCGTAAGAGTTTTCAGTAGATTACACCCATAAAATCCATAAAGAAATAAAACAAAGTATTAGTATTTTCAGAAATGCATTTTGAAAAGAAAAAAATATTTGAAGTATTTTTACAGGAATTAAGCAATCTATAAGTTATAGGAATACCAACTATTCATTCCTAAATTTAGTCTTTATTCAAAAACTTGTTATCAATCAAAGTTAGGAGTCAAACTGTATTTCTCATCTAATCTATTGTTTTACCCTAAGTCATATGCACCTTTGTGACGGTGAAATTTTGACTCGGAATTCTTTAACTCTAACTCTTACACCTTATTTTTTATATTTTTGGTGATATTATTCCTTAGTTCTATTCGGTTTTATAATCTGCCCATGTAACGAGTTTTTAGTTGGTGACTCTCAAACTGAACGGTCTAAGGGCACTAAGTAAGAAAACACCCCAAGGACTTAAGGATTTGAGCAAACAAGACCACAAAATTAAAGATTTTTATTTATAAGATTGACCGCTTTTAGGCGTAAATACTTATGCTTTATGAGGCACAAATACCCAGCTTAATCAGAGGATTTTTTTTGTATATATATTCTTTTTCTTTTCTCTCATTTTTATTTTTTTATTTTTTATTTTTTATAAAGCATAAGAATCTTTGTTTTTGAACCCTAAGTGTGTACGTGTATAAATATGCATATTTCATTAAGGTAAAAATCAAGATTAAGTTACTTTTCTAATTTTTTACTAACCCTAGAATTTAAATAAATAATCTTATTTTGATCAAGTGTAAGAAATTCTAATTATGATTCTTCTATTCCTTAAAATTAACTTAATTTCTTATAAAAAATAGGTCAAAATATTGTTTCTCTTTTCAAAAATTTTTTTAAAAACAAAAAAATATTATTAATTTTTTATATATAAAAAGAAAACCTAAACCTGTTATGTTAGAACCCTCTCCCACTCTTATCTTATGCGTTGTCCTCAATGTATGAATGAATGAATGAATGCATGAAAAAGAAAAAAAGGGAAAAAATTTACCTCAAGGTGGTGGTTCCGGTGGTGGTCAGATTGGGCCATGCGTTGCTACCAATTAAGATAATGTGGTAGTTCACGGAACCCACCTATTGACCTCTTTTGTATTTACATATTTACAATCCTAATATGAGTAAGATCATGAAAGATTCTATTATGAAATTATTCCTTTTGCATGACCAATCTTGAAAAATCATCACTGAGTCATTATGGTCAATACCTATGTCCAACAAAAGAATGTGACTTGGTGAATGGTTGACTTGAGTTCAAGAGTGATAGGTTCGGGAACCAATACTAACTTAGAAAATTCAACTTTCGGTTCGAGAGTCGTCTTTGATTCAAGAGTTGAGTCCAAGTCAAAGAACTTAATTTCACATTCTTTGTCCATCAATGAAATGTAACTCTCCAAAAGAGGTGCTTCAATTTTAAAATCTATGAATATAGGAATTAATGTTGGCTCTGGAAATGGATCCAAATTAAGTAAGGATACCAAGTTAACATAGATTCAAAAATTGAAATTGAATGACAAAGTTGCGGGTCGGGGTCACATTCATATTCAAGTTCAATTTCATTGAAATGAAAACTTACCAATTTGTCAATGGGTTGATATTAGCCAAGTTCAAAGTTTTGTAGTGAAATTGAATCTTGGTCAAAGTATTAAAGATACCGTGATTCTTGATTTTCATCAATATGGTTAGAAGTGTCGAGAATAGTCAAAGATTAGGTAAGGAGAGTTTCCTCATTCCTACGCATGTTTTCTAATCGACTAAGTGTTGCTTCTATCATATTGAGAGAATCGCTTTGGAATTGATCTTCATCATATGGTTAGAAGTATCGGGAATACTCAAAGATTGTATAAGGTGAGTTTCCTCATTCCTACGCATGTTTTCTAATCGACTAAGTCTTACTTCTATCATATCGAAAGGATCGCTTTGAAATTGATTCATGGATTCTATAATCTTTTCTAAGTCGATATGTTATTCTTATTGTGGTGGGACTTGAAAAATGGAGTAAGATTCTTGGACTTGGGAATTTGATTCTGTCGAGATTTGGAGTTGTCGTGTGGACTCAAGAAAGACTTCGAAACTCTTTTCTAAAGGATTTCTCTTCTATAGGCAGATCTTGATATTGAGTATACGAAGTTGAATGTTGACAAGGTTGTTGATAGTATGACTCAGGAGAGTTTTATTCCCACTGACTCGGTGAAGGTTGGTGTTGATCATTCTAATTTTGTTCATAATATTGAGGTTAGGGCATATACTGATTCGGATAAGACCAATCCGGCAAACTTGGTTCGTTAAAGTTATGAAATGCTGAGTTGGTAATATCCAAATCAAAAGAGGTCAGCATAAAGTATAAATCACTATATGCATTGAATAATTGTAATTTTAATTCATATCACAAAAATGTCAAAAATGAAAACAAATAAACAAAGAAAATTTTAGCCTAAGTTAGAGTAAAACTTAAACCTAGACGACTCCTAACTGGTTAGACTGTTCACGGGGGGTATATTGCATAATCTGACCACAAGTTAATCGGCCAGGTAGGGACAAGATGAGTGGGATGTATCTGTACTTAAGCAACGGTCTAATTATACCAAACCACTGTTCTTCGAGATTTCGCCTCTCAATCCCTACCTTTGACACCGATTTGGTAAGAGTCAAATTCTAATCAACTTCTCACTTAAGTCAGTCTCCTATTGAGTTTGAGATGTCCTTAAGGCTAACGTTTATTCAATTTTAAGTTAGGCTGAGTTAGTGAGTGAGGAGATGGTTTTTAGGCTTAGAAAGGGTAATGACTTCCCCTTATTTATAGGATAAACTCTTAATTCGTTTTAGTGCCCGTGTGCAAGTATATATCAAAAATAACACCCCAGTAATATCATACAAGTGTGTTCCTAAGCTATATACAATGCAGACGTACATTTGCTCCAGCACTTTTCAATAGTAATTTAAATGTAACGAATTAAACAAATGCTTATAATGCAGTATCTAAATATTTTTTAACGTTAACAAACAACCATATTACTGTTGAGATTAAAACAGTGTGCAAAACATGTTAAATAGGAAAACTATAAACTGAAGTAGCTAAATCCTTGAATTTTCAAGTAACCTGCAAGAAAAACAGTTAGTTCACTATAGTTGTGGGCTCTGATGCTCTGCCTTCTTCTTAGACAGAGACACAGAGTAGCATTATGTCCACTGCAGCTCCTAGTTGTCAAATATTAGCCCCTGCACATAAAACAAAGAAGAAAAAGTTAAACTGTTTAAAGTAAATCAAAAGGAAGAAAAATTTATCGTCCCTCCCCGACAACGGCACCAAATTATGATCGAGCCAAACCTGCACAGAAAAATATAGAAGTTTAGAACAGTGCTAGGTTTTCAATGCTACCGTGCAGCTTAGGGCTAACGGGTCGTGATCCACAGGGAGGACAGCGATGGAAGCGTTGTGTAAGTCTTCATTCTAAGTTATTATACCGTTTAAATCTTCTTTCTTTTAAAGAGAAGAAAAGAAAAGATTAAGCTAAATTAGAAAGAAAGTGAAAAGTCGAAAGAAGATCATATTGGTATTTTGATTACTAAGTTAAGAAAAAGAAAATAAACAAGAAAAGAAAGAACATACCTTTGAGTAATTAAAGGAAAGCAAGCGATCAATTAAGTTGAGTAGCGATGAAGAGAAGTGGGATAGTTTCATTGGCCGTCACTCTCAATATAATTATTTTTAAAGAAGATTATATCTAGTGTCAATCTAAATATAATTCTTCCTCTTTTTTCTGTCATGAAATTTCCCTAATCCAAGTTATAAAAAGGCATGATTAAAAAGAAAGCATAAAGGAAATAAATAAAAGTAAATAGAGCAATTGAAGCAAGTAAAAAAAAAGTAAATTGAAAATAACAGAAAAATCTTTATTGAGCTGTCACTATCAATTAAGCACTCTGTCTTCTCTTTATAATTTTTTCTCTCAATTGAAAACTATAATGAATCATTGAAAAGAAAAAATCTTAATCCTATAACTCTTTGCGGAGTTTTTCTGTGGAGTCCGCCCCTCCGGAGTTATGCCCCTATCTGCCTTCAAAGTATGCAAGTATTTATAGGAGAAAAAAAATCAAAGGATAGACATGTGAAGATAGGTGGAGCGTCATGCTCCCCCATTTGAAAGCCAGGCTACGGAAACGCGGCTTTTGCCGCATTTTTGTGGCAAGATCTTGGTCGTAGGGTCAGGGGCCCGTTCGTCCGTTGATTAGTTCTCTGTCCTTTTATCTTTTTAGATTTTTGAATATATGTTTTACATTTCACTATCTCTTTATCCTCAGCGAAACCGATAGGGTCTTCAAACAATCTGTTTTTCCCCTTAAATTTTGATGATATTATCTTATATGATATATTCAGTTTTCAGGTAAGATGACTTTTAGAACCTTTGAATTTGAATCGATCTCCTTTCTTTTGAATTTTTGACATTTAATTGGATCAGTCTGTCAATCTCTCTTTTCTTCTTTCTTAATTACCTTACACGCTACTAGACATGAAAATACATCAAATAGTAAAGTTTTATTATAAATAAATGAAGAAATGTGACACATGTGATATTAAATATGTAATGTACGTGTACGATCACATAATATAGAACCTATACATTTTCTTTATTGACTGTCTATGCTCGATATAATCCTCTCTTTATTTTGATCTGAAATATGCAATATAACATATTATTAGTAATCTTTGAGATTGCTAAACCACACCACACATTCTGCAATGCAGGAAGAGGGCGCAAACATTACAATAAATTCTGTCCATCCAGGGCTGATCATGACCAATTTGATGAGGCATTCTTTCATTCTGATGAGTATGTCCTTCAATATTTAAACTTTCACCATAAAACTACCTAATTTAGCTCTAAAAGTGGCTAATTTTCACTATTTTTCTGGCAGAGGTGCTAAAAGTTTTCACCTATCTCTTCTGGAAGAATGTACCACAGGTGTGAAAACAAAAGATATATGCTAATTAAGTTATTTTAGTTTGCTCAGAGGAATGAAAATGATTTCATTACCAATGAGATCATCGTTTGATCACATGAAAACAACGCATTGTTGCAGGGAGCTGCCACTACATGCTACGTTGCTCTGCATCCGAGCCTCAAGGGCGTGACTGGCAAGTACTTCATCGACTGCAATGAGATGAAACCGAGCACTTTGGCCAGGCAAGAAACCTTGGGGAAGCGATTATGGGATTTCAGCGAAAAGCTGGTTCAATGAATTAGCTCAAAAGCTGCCTTTCACAATGAAAGTCCATAGTTTTTATTCCTAGTCTTTTGAAAGTTCTGCTACATAGCTATTATAAAGGATTTTTAGTTGACTTTGCTACATTTTTTTTTTAAACTGAATTTGTTATATGTTAATGCTTTTAGCCAAGTGTGCTGTGTGCATTTATGATATTGATAGTTGCTGGGATTGTGCAAAATGAATAAACTCCCTTTTGAATCCAGCTCACTGGTTATTTTTCCAGGACATTTTGCAGTATGAATCTGTTGATTTAGTAAAAGGAGATTGTCAGTTGTTGATATAAATTTGATATGGATTTGATACTTAAATACCACCACGCGAAATCGCATGATGTTATAGGGCAGATGATGCTAGCAGGGAGCCATAGAATAAGAACGGGTGCCTGATGCGATATAATAGAAATTCAATTCATGTCGCGGTATGATATAAATTCTATTCATGTTTTTCATTGAGATTTTAGTCATAGATAAGTAGTCAGCACCTGTAAAACTTATGTGATCAACTTAAATTTGATAGAGTGGAAACCCATATTTCAGTGCAACCAATTTCAGACTCCAAATTTCGTTCAATTCTGTTATTAGATTTATTTTTTATCTTCCTTCTCTGATTTTGAATTTTCAAAATGCTGCAACTTATGCATCAAACAGAACATTTCAAACAAGACAGTAAATTTACAGATTTACAAATCCGGCAAAATTTTAACAGCATGTCATCCAACATATAGGATTGAAAGTTCATTTTCAAGCAACGTTTGTTGTACAACAGAAGCTATATGGTCAATGAGGTTACAATTCCTTTTGCTGGAAATCAAACATTGCACGTCTCGTGGAAAATTTTGCATCTGATTAATTCTTCATGATACAATTTAAAAGTTTAACTATAGGCCACAGACAGTATTAGGTCACCAGCCAGTTCAAGCTCTGGTTAGTGACTTCTCTTGCCCAGCCCCACTTCAGTACCAAATACAATATGGGTTGCAGATGTGTCACAATTTCAAAGAATTCAGCAAGATTTGAAGAAATCCTCTGTTAGCAGCAGTTAAAACCTAGACACCGACAATGTATGTCTCAACTTTCAATATCTTCATCTACCTCCCACAGACCAATTGATCGAACAAAGCAGATCGATGCAGCAACAACAATCGCTGCAAAGAGTGGGGGGACAATGAGATCGAGCTTGGACCGTTCAAAGAACAGAGCAGGCAAGCAGACCACCTCCCCTGCCGGTCCATCCAGCGGCAGCCTTACAGAGTCAGGTCGACACGCACTTGCAAAAGACGAGGGAAGTGATACTGCCCATGTGAACACGATCTCAGGCGAGAACGACACTACTGCCACTGTCGCCGTTATAAGCACCGTCCATGTTGCCACATACAAGAGCAGTGGATGGCGCTGAAGAAGAGTCTCCCACAGTCCTGCAACAAAGGAGAGTAACATTGCTTTCAGAACTTGACTTGGCTCTAGGGTTCTTGAGTTGACAGAGAGGTACAAATATATATAGGGCCTTGACTAAGTTTGAGGATGGAGTAGAGGCTTGACAGTAGATTAGGTTGACCTGAGGCACTAAATTCAGAAGAAAATTCCAACAACTCCTCTTGCTGACTTCGGATGAACCAAAATAGCCTAAACTTGGATTAGTTGTGATTAAAGAATAATAATGGGACCTAGCTTTTACATTGTGGCTTCCGAGGGGCCAAGAGCATGTATTTATACTATTTTGCATCAGAAGACCCATGCTAGTTCCATAACGGTATCCATACTTTGTCACAGTGCTGAAACTCTGATCTGATGCCTCTGGCTTCCACCCTATCATCAAGAACAATTGTTCATGATACTAGAAAATTAAAAACAGAAAACCTTTGCAAATATATGTAGAAATGTTGCTGTGTCTACCACTTTGTCAAAAAAGACAGGAGAAAAACATTATGGCACAGATGCAACGACCATATTCTCAAATAAGTTTACTACAGTTATTCGTAGTCCCTATCTAGTTCCTACAGTAATTTAAAAATGCCAATCTGAAAGAGGTGTAAAAGATATAAAATATGAATTTGCGGAAGGTTTCAGTCTATGCTAACTAATATGTCTGTTATTATAAACTTTTAGTGGAAAATTGTGGTACGTGGACTCCCTTTGAAGTAGGTCAATATGTGTGACAATGTATAAATAAATATTTATACTAAAACCCCACAAAAATAGTGTTTTTTGAAAAATATTGAAGACCAATACAAATTAAGATACAATAAGGATAATTTTTTGCATTTAAAATTAATAAGTTCGTAAATATGCGTGAATAGCATGGAATTTTTCTCATACGTCATCTATTATGTTCAACTTAGTATGTTATTTTGCACACACTCATCAGTAAAGATAAATTTGCGCCTCTCGACCGATTTACAAATGTCATTCCTTTTGAGAAGACATTAATTGCCCACATGGATGTGTAGGATGAGTGGCTGCATTAAGAGAAAGTGCTCCACTTCTTGTTTCGATCTTCAAATCATCTTTTCACTGTTCTAGTTCATTTGAATCTTCTTTAACAAATAGCATACAAGTATCAAGAAGTATACTGCTCAAAAGAAATACTTGATTTTATTCTTGACAAACAAATTAAATAATCAACACCAAAAGGGTGTGTCTTTGAATTGGAAAAAAAGAAGCTTATATATTAGCAAATGAGCACAAGGTTATATATTCCCTCATCATAAATAGCCATTTGTTGGAGCAATAACAAGTTAACAGAAGTAGCAAAACACAAATCAACAAGGTTATCTAAGACATGGTCGAGAAGCTACTTGACAATGATCATAATGATGATGAGGTGTTGATGTGGTGTTTGAGAAGCAGAGCAAAAATTAACCAATTACTGTGTAGGAATGAATAATCAAAGTTCTTTTCACCAACTGAGAAATGTATATTTACAAATTTAACAGGGCCCTTGCGGCTTGCCGACAAGGGCTAAGAACTCAATATAATAATATTTGCGCTATAAGCATAAAGGAAAAAAAAACAATCCTAAATTGCAAAACATGATAAATATGCTATAATTTGTCAATAATATAAACTTTTGTTCAACCACCAATTTAACCGGCCAGTCATTAAATTCTTCAATGGTTCGACGAGTTCAAAGACTTCAAAAACATCTACCTATATTGTGACTTACACAGTCATCTCAAACAGTGATACATGACTAATCTAATTCCAAAAGCAATAGCTCCATTAGCTATTCCTTGCTGATTTGTCAATGAGAACATGGCTTCATGACGGAAAAGCCTTGCATTCAGGAAGTGATTCTCATCACTAAGTAAACTAAACCTCGAAGATGTGCAAAACTTCTATGAAATTAATTACCACACACAATTACCAGAGCTTTGATCTAAAACTAGCTATTATTTTACGTTGCTATCCGTCAGTCACAGAGTTTATTCTGCTAGGAGGCCCAATAACAACATATAATGGAACGATCTGTATGATGAAGAAAAACAATCTTTGTGCAGTTTATAATGATGAAGATTAGGCCCAATAACCTAATCTTCTCAAATAGATTGCTATGGCAGCCAATCTTTGTGTTGTGATGATGAGAGAGGTTTTTTGTACTTTGGCTGCACTTCTATGATGTAATCTGGCTCTGTTTCATTAGCTACTTCTAAATGGGTTTTTTTTTTTTTTTTTTTGGGTGGGTGGGTTGGGGTTGGGGGGGGGGGGGGGGGGTGGGGTGGGGTGGGGGGGGGGGGGGGGGGGGGGGTTTCCCAACTGTTTTTCTTCAAAAAAATAACATGCGATAAGTGATGTGTTTCACTAAATTACAACTATGGATTTTCAAAAAACAAGAAAAAAGGATACAGAAAATACTTACAAATAGATTGGTCGATCGGTTCAAGGATCTCTCAAGCACCGAGTGTTTCTATCTCCATGGGTCGCTCATGTTCAGTTGTTCTTCATCTCAAATGATTTGACTGAAAAATGCACATCTATTAGCACGACAAATACCTTTATTTGCTCTATTACCACATTTACACATATAAATTAAAATGCACAGTCAAGAAAGTTATTTCTCACCAGATAAGAAGTCAATATTTCTTAGCCAAAATGCAACTTCTGAGCAATGGTCTCAAACAGTCCTCCTACATGCTTTCCATATAACAAGTGTTGTGTTCTTTTGACTCTCTTTGAATCCTTTTTATTAGTGATCAGTTAACCTGGCACATCCCTTGGTGCTGTTTCTTGTACCGAGTTTCAGTGGTATAGAAGTCCAGCGAGCCAACACTTTCTCATACAAAATATCTACAGGGGCTTCAGCAACCATGTTTCAGATGGATACAGGCCCGGTGACCAACCTTCTCAAATAGCTATTGGGGTTCTTCTTCTACCACCCAGAAATAGTATCCTCCAATATACAAGGACACAAGCAAGATTCATGGAAGATGAAGCATTCGCTTGGTTGTACGGAATCCCAATCAAATATTCTGGATACATTGCTAATTGAAAGTACAACTCTTGTTGTTGGCCACACCTGCCCCCACTATCCCAGGAAAGGCAGACTTCAGTTACTGCTGGTGAAAATGCAAAGCAATTCGAAGAACTGAGAAATCATAATCCCTTCTCAGTTAACACCTAAAATGCACTTGTGATCTAAGCAATGAAAATTCAAATTGTTTTTTCGTTATCATCACTCTGTTAGTAATGCAGATCCCCTCTTACCAGCCACCAAACGAATTCCATGAAGCAGGGAACCATAAGTAGCCCAATTTGGCTTTACATTACTTTTTACCATGTCATCATATAGTGCAAAAGCCTTCATCATTTCTCCATTTGTACTACACCCATGTATCAAAAAATTGTATGCTAGCATGTCAGGCTTCAGCCCTGTAGTCAGCATCTCATCCCACAGCTTAAAAGCCTGACTCAAATCACCCACTCTGCAGTATTCATATATTACTGTAGAAAAGCTTATACAATCAGGAGCCACATCATTCTCTCTCATTTCAGCAATAAGCTTGACTGCATCCTCAGTTCTCCCCAGCCGGCAGAAGCCATTTATTAATATGTTGTAACTTATGGTACTTGCCAGAAATCCCCTAAGCATAGTCTTATGAAGTATTATAGCCTCAGCCATGTTCCCCTCCCTAGCCAGGTTGTCGAGAAAACACCCAAAAGTAACTTTATTGGGAAGGGAAGCACTAACCAACATTTCTTTACAAATCAACTCTGCTTTATGTACAAATCCTGCTTTGCACAAACCATTAATTAGTGCAGTATATGTGATAACATTTCGAACCAAACCCTCACTGGCCATCCTATTCCAAAAATCGAAGGCCTTTGTGAGTTTGCCTGCTTTGGAATAGGCATCAATTATATTTGTATATAAGACATTATCTGGCTTGATTCCCGTATCAACCATTTCCTTCAATAGTGAACAGGGTCTAACCATATAGTGATGTTTTAGACCTCCATAAATTAAAATACTATAGCAAATAAGATCCAACTCTACTCCTTTCCCAATCATCTCTTTCGAAAAACTATAAGCATCATGCACTCTTCCTTCTCTGCACAATCCATGCAGAAGTGCACTAAAACTGATGTTATTCACCACACAATGCTCACGGTTTAAGTCATCCACAAACTCCTTAGCTTCAGAAGCTCTACCACTTATACACAACCCAGTTATTAAAGGCCTGTAAGTATAATTATCCGGCATAAGACCCCTCTCCATCATCACATCATATAGCTCGAAAGCTTTTCTTGTATCACCAACCATACAATACCCTTCTATCATGACATTGTAAGTCACTTCATTTGGCATCACATTCAGGTCAACCATTTCATCAAACAACTTAGCTGCTTCTACCATCAGCTTTGCCCGGCAGAAACCACCAATGAGTGCCGTGAAAGTATGTGTATTCCATTGAACGCCCATCTCAGGCATCCGACGGTGAAGTTTTAAAGCACTATCCAGGTCCCCTTGCCGGCAATACCCAGTTATCAGTGTAGTACAAGTCAATGCATTCGGCTTCAGCCCTTTATCAATTAGCTCTTGGAATAGAGTTTCAGCTTCTCTTAGTCTCCCCCACTTGCAATGACCATTTATTAGAGAATTGTACGGGTAAATTGTAGCCCTTATTCCCTCCTTTCTCATTTTATCAAACATAATGTGTGCATCACTCAACTTCCCCTGTTTGCACAAAGAATCAATCAATATGGAATAGGTAACATCATTGGGCAAGAGACCCTTCTCCTTCATCTTCACAAAAAGCAACTCAGCCTCATCAAATTTTGAACTTTTACACAAAGAATTAATCAATGCATTGTAAGCAAACAAGTTAGGAATCATTCCAACCTTCCCCAAATTACCAACCAAATTAAAAGCATCCTCAATCTTCCCCTTCCTTCTCAATCCATCAACCACCGAAGAACAAGCAGCTTCGGTTGGAACCAACCCCAACTCCATCATTTCGTCCAACAACTCTTTCGCTTTAACAAAATCCTCCACTTTACAAAAACCAAGCACCAATGTACAATAAGTCACCTCATCAGCTCTCAAGTCTCTATCTTTCAAAGAATTTTTCACCTCAATCGCTTCCAACACCCTCCCATTCTTACACAGCCCATGAATCAACACATTATAAGTCACAACACTCGAAGAATTAACCCCATCTCTCTCCATTCGAGAAACCAGCTCTCGAGCCCAACACAAATCTCTCGTCTCACAGTAACTTCTCACCGCCGAAGTGTAAATAAAAACATCAGGCCGAATGTGAAGCCTCGTTACCTCATCGAACACACCCGCAGCCAAATCAAACCGCCTAATTTTCACCAGTCCGTTCATCACATCGCCGAAGGTCCTAACTTCAGGCATCAACTCCGCTCTCACTGTCAAATTGAGCACCTTGAAAGCATCCAGAGCTCTCCGGCTCTGCACATAAGCTTGGATCAACAAATCAAACCCCAGTGTCGACGAGATCCAGCAGAGCTCCCGTGATCTAACGAGGGACTCGAAGGCTTCGAGGGGAGTAATCTGGCGGGAGATTAGGGTTTGGAGAAGAGAGGTTGCGGGCCATTGGAGGCCCGATTTGATCAGTGACTGGACGAGAATCGAGAAGGAGAGGTTCGAGTGTGTGAAGCGGAGGTGGAGGCCGAGGTAGTTGAAAAAGCGGAGAGAGAGCCTGGGGTCGCCGCCTCCGTCTAGGGTTTCGACGAGGAGCTGCTCGACGTGGCGGGGGCGGAGGCGGGACGAGACGAAAGGGCTGTTGAGGGAAAGGCGCCAACTTTGCTTTGAGATTAGGATGTCTCGTAGGATCTTGACGAAGCCATCGTCGCGCTCGGGATTGTTAGGGGAGTTGCAGAGGGGGCGGGTGAAGATGAGGAGAGTGAGGCGAGGAGGCGGCTTCTTCATTGGGGTTGGGAGAGTTAAGAGGGAGGCAGAGGGAGGGGCTTCGGTGCCTTTTTAGGGGCCGGGTGGAGTTAAGAGTTAGAATGTAGTCAGATGGATTTGGGTCTACATTTTCATTTGCTTTCAACATGTCGGGTTTGGTCGGGTTTAGGATAATTAGGTGCTTGAGAGGACTTGGACAACTTAAATGGTGTGTATGGATTCATAGAAACTGGAGGAAAATGTGAAGTGAGAAAACTTATTTCTCATTTTTTCTATTTGTTTTGAACTGAAAATAAAAAATGAAAAAAAAATCATTTTTTTTTCTCTTTTACGCATCCCTTTTATACTATTATTTTCTCATGTTATAGTTAATTTTGTGATCATGTAAATCTCACTTGTAATAAGTTGTTACTTAATGCATTAAATTTTAATATCATGTAAATCTCACTTACAGCCTACTTACAGTTCAAAATTATTATTTCAGAATTAATATATTGTTGAATATTATTTTATGATCAACTTTGTTGTCAACTTTCTCACTTCCACTTTCACATTACTAACCAGACACTGGAAAACACAATATACTTTTCTACTCACACTTTCACATTACAACCAAACGTCAGAAATAGGAATTGCACAAATCTCAATTTTCTACTACATTTTCACATTTCCTATTCTCATTTCTCACTTATATTTTTTCTTCCCACTTTCATCAAATCAAACAGACGCAAAAAGAAATATTTAAAAAGAAGAGAAAAAGAAAAGATGAAGTGTGCGGAGTGATATGTGCAATTAAAATGTAATGCGAAATAGAAAAATGTAGCCAAGAAAAAAACTCAATATGCCTAATGCAAATAGTTTTATGAGTTCAGCGGCTTGTTTTGTGGGCACAGGCACGACCCGGGTGGTACTCAAGCCAGACCGGCTCGAGTCTGGTTCTCTCATGAGTCGGACACGAATTTGGGTAACGTGACCCACAACCCGCCGGCCCCAACGCTGTTGGGACACCTGGTATGCGGCCCGACCCCATCTCCAGGGTGGTCTTGCAATTTTTTTTTTGACAAAACCCCCCAACAGTTCCCCCAAAGGCTTTTTTGATCGTTAGGGGCTATTTACAATTTTATTTACAAATAATCCCCCACCGGGTAGAATGGGTTTAGGGTAATTTTTTCGCAAAAAAACACTCATCTTCCCTCTGTAAATACTTCATCTTCCCTACTCCATTTCATCATAACAAAAATCTCTAAAATTCTCATAAAATTCTCAACTACAAGTCTATGAGCTCTCTCTCAGGCTTTACAAGCTCTCGAGTTCTCAAGCACTCTACAAGCTCTCGAGCTCCCTCGTAACCCGATAATTATTTTCTTGTAAAATTAGAAATTAGAAAATAAAAAAGATATTCGTTCTTCATCAACAGGCCCTAGTCAAGCTTCTGGTTCTAAATTTCATGGTAGTTTTAGTACGAGTTATGAACAGTGAGAAGCTATTGATTTGGCTTTAACCAATACTCCACAAATTTTATTCACACATTATACAAATTTTAATACTTCTTCTGAACCTACAACTACTCCTCATCTACCTATTAGTTCTCCTGAGGTTCAACTATCTCTATAAATCTTAAATCTGAAGTTTGAAAATATTTTAAAAAAGTAACTGTTGATGGAGTTAGGAGGGCTCAATGCAAATTGTGTCCAGATGTTTCATATGTTTTTCTCAAAGTTGCGGGAATTGACCCACTAAACAGATATATTAAGAGTAAACACCTTGAATACCAACCACGACAATTCAAATTAACACTTTAAGTGGCACGCTAGACACTTTTACTTATAATCGTGCTACAAGTAAAACTAATTTACCTAGATATTGTATTTTGTCTGAACAACTTTTTAGTATGGCTGAAGACGATGCATTTACAGATTATATTAAAACCACTCATAATCTAAATTATGAGCTAGTTAGTAGGAATACTATGAGATCAAAAATATTTAGAGTAGTTAAAAAAATATTAATTACAATTTTGTCTTCTTTGCCACACAAAATTACACTTAATTATGATTGTTGGGAAACTCTTAACGACTATCATTATATTGTTATTATCCTACATTTTATTAATTCAAATTAGCTTTTAAAAAAAGAATTATCAGCTTTAAAATGTTTTCTCATTCTCACAATGCTGCAAATCTAGGCAAGATTATAATGCATGTTACTAGAAAATATAGAATTAATTTCAAAAATTTTACTATTTTATTTGATAATGCTTGCAAACATATTACGGTAATTGAGATCTTGAAAATTATTTAAAACTGTTTTGAATGGATTTTTTCATATTTGATACATTTGTCATATTATTAGCTTGTGTGTATAAGATGATTTGAAATTAAATTAATGATTATATTCAAAGGTTAAGAGATATTATTGCATTTATTAAAACTAATGGCCCAAGAATTTTTTAGATTTTTTTATAGAATTTTTAAATTTTTTTAGCATGAACTTTGGAATTTTTAGATTTTTTTTAATAAATAACTGGGGTCGTGTTGGGCTGTGTTCGTGTCCCGGATCGGGCCTCGCTGGCATATTTTTGCTAGCATGCAGGCTTGGCTCAGCCCGCTTCTTTGCCCTGTCGTGCCCGAGTCAGGCCAGGCTAGTCCCGTTTGACATCTCGAACCATACCATATGGTAAAAAAAAGATAAGTGTTTATGACACTTCTTAAGAAATTCAATTTGTATAGACAAACATTGTTACACCCCTTTCCCGAGATATGTACCCAGATACGTGCCCTGATTTTTTGATCGTATTTTCTATTTTTTCATCTATTTATTTTTATTTTGTGATTAATTATATTACTATTTGGTATCGAAACCAGATTTTTGGATTATGGGTCTGCTCGAGTCTGAACCGGGACCCGATCCCAGTGTACTGCCTGATTTGATCTTTTTAGTAGTCAGATTTGATCGATTTCAGTTTCAAATATTGCTTTTCAATATTTTAGATTTTTCATAATTTTTTGAAACTTTTCTAAATTATTCTGCAAAATCTTCAAAATCGGTATTAGTCATTATCGTCGATCGATTCTCGGGTTTTTAATTTTCAAATGGAGTTGAATTTCTGAAATCTACTTTCACATTGCTTCTCAGAATCATATTTTCTATCGTAGCGCATTTTTAGAGATTTTTCTGAATTAATTAAAATTCGACTAGTTTTGGTGTCGGCTGGTATCACCAGTCGAAGGATTTTTAATTTGCAAAAGAAATTGAATTTCTTGACTTCAATTTCACCATGTTCCTCAGCATTATATTTTCTATTTTTATGATTTTTAGGGACTTTTCTGAACTAGTCAAAATTTAACAGAATATATTATTATTTTATTTCTTTTCCTTTGTTTCTTTCCTTTTCTTTCTTTCTTTCCCGTAGTCCCCCCACGTGGTTGGCCTGCTCCCCATTATCCATCCCATCTCACCTACTCCCATCATCTCTCTCCCCCCTATTTCTTTCTCATTACCCTCTATTTATTTTCTTTTCTCTCCCATCATCTCCCTCTCCCACTCTCACACTATCATGCCGACCAACACCATCGCCACCGGCGTCACCCCTGGCCACCGGCCAGCCCAACCACCGCCTCCATCACATCTCTTCCCCTTTCCAAAACTTCCACCTCCTTCAACCTACTCCAACACCACCATCTTCATTTCATCACCACCAACTCCACCTCCAACATCTCCACCACTCATCACCCTACTCCGCCACTTCTACCACCATCCTCTCTCCCCGTCGCCACTCTCCGCCGTCATCACCACCCATCACAACTTCTCCCCCATCATCCCCATCTTCAATAACAATAACCACAACGCCACCATCATCATCTTGATCACCACTACCATCACCCTTCCCCACCTCCTCGCCCGGGCCCCACTTGTTGCTGGCCGCCTAGTGATAGGTAGTAAAAAGTGCATATTTATCAATACATTTACTATCATATTTTCATATTTATTCCTATAATTTTGCACATTTACTAATATTTTATTATTTATTGTGTGCAAACCTTGAGTAATTAATTAAATAAAGAATAAAGCTTTAAAAGAAGCCCAAAAGCCCATGTTCAAGCCCAATGCAAAAGTTGCAATTATCAAATGTCAAAGTTGCAATTACCAATTGCAAAAATTGCAAATACTAAAAGAAGAGGGAAAGGATAGATTTTTATTCAACCCTAAATGCTTGCAGGATGAGGATAAAAGCCAAAGAAGGAGAGTGCAAAGATAACAAATTCGTTGTTAAAAGATATTGGAAGATTTGGATTTAGGGTAACTTGCTTCCCAAGTTATCCCGAAATCTCAAAATAAAGAGTCAGGATACAACTTCCAGAAGGATAAACCCAGATGGACGGACCAGAGGAGGCCACGCTCGAAAGCGCGTGGCCATGGACACAGATAAGGCCGCGGAAACGCGGCCCAAGCCGCGTTTCCGCGGCAATCCTGACGAGTCTGGCGATAAGGTTTTTTCGAGGAGTCGTACCGGGACTCTACTTCTTCCAGCTCCTATAAATACCCCTGCAGAGTAACAGAGAAGGGCGCACAGTCGAGTCCAGCGTAGTACAGAGCCAAATCTAGGATTTTTCTTAGGCTTTGTAGTTTGTAAATTAGTTTTTTTTGTAATTTTTATTTTTCCTTTATGTAACTGAGAGTAGAGGATGCTTTCATGTAGGAAGGAGATCATGCTTGTACTGAGGTGACATCAGTGTAAATCAAACTTTTCTTCCATTGTTAATAAAATCAACTCAAGATTTGTTTTATTCTTTTATTCTTGTTTTATTTTTGTTCTTCTATTCTTGTTTTATTTTATTTTTTCTCTTTGATGTCTTGCAAACCATGAGATCTGATCGCTTCGAGACTGCTTAGCCGAAGAAGTGCCCTTGATGGCCTATGGTGATGAACAAGCCTTCTCTTACTAGTATAGTTTGTCTTTTCTTTCCGTAGTGTAGATCGAGAAGGGGGAAGATCCTATACGCCATGCTTGAATGCCTTCAAAGACAAGGCAAGTCGTTACAACGGATCAAAGGTAAACAGGGCAGAAGAGGTAGGTATGTGTTTTTTTTAGTTTATAGTTTTCTTTCTTTTATTTCTTTAGTTTAGATAACCAACACAACATCTTTCTAATCTCTTTCACACTTTTTCATTGTAAATACCATTGTAAATAACAAAATAAATAAAAAGAGATAACTTACTAAACAAGCTTCCATCGCTAGTCCCTCCCTGAGGATCACGACCCGCATAGCCATTGCTACAGCGGATAGAATTGAGCACCTTGCACATCTCTATTTCTAAATCTAATATTCTGTATTTTGTGTGCAGGTAAAAACCCAATCAAAATTTTGGCGCCGTTGCCGGGAGGGACGGTAAGTATTCTCTAAAAATAAAAAAAATAAATAACTAATTCTTTTATTCTTTCTGTTTGCAGGTTTGGAGAACAGGAAAACTAACAAGCAGAAAGGACATATAGCAACTCTTTGCCTTTGCCCTTGAAGGCAGAGCAACAGGGCCTACTACAGAGCCGCGGTTCCGCTGTAAAAGCCCACGTTTCTGCGGCCTGAGTAGTTCACTACTTACCCTGTTTTCTGCAGGTTGCTGCTACTTTCAAATCTGATTTACTGCTCTATTAAAATTTGCTCTGTGATAAACTTGTACACTGCTAATTAATTAACAGTAACCCATTTGTTGAAAAATAAAAAAAATTAGACTCTTGCATCTTAAGCACGTGTCTATTTAATTTTTTTTAATTTTTGTTGAAGAGTGCTGGAGACAAGGTACGTTCGCATTGCATATAGACTAGAAAGCATCCTTGGCTGATTTACTGCTTTTGAGTGAATATTTGTCTATTGTTTTACACGTGCACTAAATTGACTTAAGGGCTTGTCCTATAAATAAGATAAGGTGGGGATTTCATCACCCTTCCTTGGCCCACAAACAATCTCCTCACTCACTAACCCAAGCCTAACTAAAAATGAGTAGACATTGGCCCTAGGGACATCTCTGACTCAATTAGGAGATTATCCTAAGGGGGAACGGTGTTGGAATTTGACTCCTGTCAAATCAGTGTCTAGAAAGGGGATTGAGGGCCGAAAGCCCGAAGATTGGTGGTCACTTAATTAAGGAACGTCTTTGACGGAAAATCTCCCATCAATCTTGCCCTGACATGGCTGATTAACTTGTGGTCAAAGTCTGCACCCTACCTCCCGTGGACAATCTAACCAGTTAGGAGTCGTCTAGGTCATAGTCTACCCTAACTTAGGTTAGAATTTTTTTTTTTTGCTTATTTGTTTGTTTTCTTTTTCTCTCTTTGTTTGTGTTTGTGTGATATGGCCTATAACAACAATTTTTTCAATTTTAATGAGAATCCATATTACACACCAATCTCTTTTTCGGATATTACCAACCCGGCATATCATAACTTTGACCAACCTAGTGTGCCGGAATGGTCTTATCCGAATGAATATAACCCATGCCCCCATCTTATGACCATAATTTCCACAACAATTTCAACTCTTCACAGAGTCCATGGGGATTCACCTCCCCCGAGTCCAATTTTCAACCAACTTGTCCTCCGTATCCACCTTGTCCACAATATTTCCAAAATTCATACTCAGATCCACCAGTTCAAAATAAAAAACCAACTATCTTGGAATGATGAGTATGCATGAGTCCAAGCAACAATCACCATCAATCTTGGACATGATGATGCGTGAGTCCAAGCAACAATCACAGAATCTGATCGACTCACAATTTCATCATGATTGTCCCAACAACACTTCATCTTTTCAAGTCCAATCACACCAAAATGATGCACAAATCGACTATGAAAAGATGCTTGAAGCCATGACTCAGGCTAGATTAGCTCGTGATCATGAAATAGATATGATGGTTCAAACTTTACGTTCTCACCGTTCGGCCATTTCTGATGTCGCTAACCATTCTATTAGAGCCGACGAGTCAAGTTGCTTTGGAAAAGAAGATTCTAGTTCAGTACAATCATTTGAACTTGCCCAAACTCCAATTTTTGAAAATTACATTGATAGTTTGGCAAGTTATTCATTTCCTGAAATAGAACTTGAGAATGACTATGATCCTGACCCTCAACTTGGTTATTCAATTATACTTCCTGATTCAATAATGACTCCGGTGTCTTCACCTGATTTCAATCTTTTTCCCGAGTCAACATTGAATCCTGTGCCTATTCATCATGAAATTGAATCACCCATTTTTGATGATCATATTGAACTTGACCAATTTTATAATTTTGAAAGTCCCATGGATAAATTGGCAAGTTCTCATTTTTATGACATTGAACTCAATGAGAAATATGACCTAGATTCTCAAATCTGTGATCAAGTTCAAATTCTCGAATCAATATTGACTCCTGTTTTGTTACCCGACTTAGGTAATATTTTATATTCAGTTTTGATTCCCACACCTATCATTCCTGAACTTGAATCACCAATATTAAGTCACATTCCATTGTTGAAAAATAAATGTGGACTTGAATTTCAACTTCTTGACTTGGACACACTTATTGAACCAAGCTCGACTCCTGAACCCTTATTTGATTTAAGTTTCTTTCCTGAGTCGGTATTCGTTCCCGTACTCCTGACGTCCAAGTCAATCATTCCATCTTTTCACACTCCATTTTGGGACAAGGCGGTTGACATAATTGACTCTGAAAATAATTATGAAATTTGAAAATTTGATGGGGTGGAATTTTTAAAAAATGATCATACATACATTTTAGTGGGTTATACAAGAGAGATTTCTGGTGGGTTCCTCCGAATTCCACAAAAAGTAGATTGGGCCGCATTCCGTAGACCAATTAGACCACCATCGGAACCACCACCTTGAGGTAACATCTGCCTTCCATTTCTTCTTTTTCATGCATACATGCATTTATTCATACATTGAGGACAATGCATGAGATAAGTGTGGGGGAGGCTTTACTAACATACTAACATAGGTAGAAACTAACAAAATTTCCCAAAAAAAAATGAAAAAAAGGGACAATATTTTGACTTATCTTTTGAAAGAAATCTAAGTTAGTCATAAGAATTAGGAAAATCATGATTAGGATTTCTAAAAACTTGGTCAAAATAAATAAATTGTTGAATTTTTACGTATAGGAGGAAAAATTGAATAATTAATTAGTCTTAATTTTTACCTTAATGAAATGTGCATACCTAATTCATTTACATATCTAGGATTCTAAGACAAAAACTCTTGTGCCCTATAACAAATTAAAAAAATTAAAAAAATTCACTAATTAAGCTGGTTACATGTGCCTCAAGAAGCATAAGTATTCACGCCTAAAGGTGATTGTATAAATAAAGTCCTTAGTTTTGTGGCCTAGTTCACTCGAATCCTTAAGTCCGTGGGGTGTTTTCTCACCCGTGCCCTAAAACCGACCGGTTTGGGAGTCACCGACTTTAAGTTCGCTACATGGGTGGATTAGAAAGCCTAAGAAAACTAAGAAATATTATTTATATATGTACTAACACATCTAATAGTCAATTAGTTAGGTATGAGGGCCTCAAGAAGCCTTGATACTTACACGAAAAAAAATTAGATGAGTTATACATATTAAAAAAAAGAAAAAAAAGAAGAAGAAGAAGGGCATGAGAGTCCAAGTTAAAGAATTCCTAGTAAAGATTCACAAGGATGCATATGACTTAGGGTAACGAAAGAGACTATACAAAAATTCAATTTTGATTCTTACCTAAAATGGATAACAGTTTATTATATGAAGACTAAGTTTAAGAATGAATAAAAATGATAATCCTAAAATCTTATAGATTACTTAGTCTCTTCAAACGTATTTCAAATATTTTCTTTTTTATGGATTTTGTGGGTGTAATCCGCTGAAAACCCTCTCGAGACAACACTCGTCCTCTAGGGTAACCTAGGAGTTTAACGGCTTGTTGCACGTGCTAAGTGCAACCGTGATGCCTACGAAAGTGAGTTAGGATAGATTAATTTTTTTCTTTCTCTTTGATTTTTACTCGAGGACGAGCAAAAAGATAAGTGTGGGGGTGTGATAGGTAGTAAAAAGTGCATATTTATCAATATATTTACTATCACATTTTCATATTTATTCCTATAATTTTGCACATTTACTAATATTTTATTATTTATTGTGTGCAGGCCTTGAGTAATTAATTAAATAAAGAATAAAGCTTTAAAAGAAGCCCAAAAGCCCAAGTTCAAGCCCAATGCAAAAGTTGCAATTATCAAACCTCAAAGTTGCAATTACCAATTGCAAAAATTACAAATACTAAAAGAAGAGGAAAAGGATAGACTTCTATTCAACCCTAAATGCTTGCAGGATAAGGAAAAAAGCCAAAGAAGGAGAGTGCAAAGATAACAAATTCGTTGTTAAAAGATATTGAAAGATTTGGATTTAGGGTAACTTGCTTCCCAAGTTATCCCGAAATCTCAAAATAAAGAGTCAGGATACAACTTCCAGAAGGATAAACCTAGATGGACGGACCAGAGGAGGCCACGCGCGAAAGCGCGTGGCCAGGGACACAGATAAGGCCGCGGAAACGCGGCACAAGCCGCGTTTCCACGGCAATCCTGACGAGTCTGGCGATAAGGTTTTTTCGAGGAGTCGTACCGGGACTCTACTTCTTCCAGCTCCTATAAATTCGTTGTTAAAAGATATTGGAAGATTTGGATTTAGGGTAACTTGCTTCCCAAGTTATCCCGAAATCTTAAAATAAAGAGTCAGGATACAACTTCCAGAAGGATAAACCCAGATGGACGGACCAGAGGAGGCCACGCGCAAAAGCGCGTGGCCAGGGACACAGATAAGGCCGCGGAAACGCGGCCCAAGCCGTGTTTCCTCCGCAATCCTGACGAGTCTAGCGATAAGATTTTTTCGAGGAGTCGTACCGGGACTCTATTTCTTCCAGCTCCTATAAATACCCCTGCAAAGTAACAGAGAAGGGCGCACAGTCGAGTCCAGCGCAGTACAGAGCCAAATCTAAGGTTTTTCTTAGGCTTTGTAGTTTGTAAATTAGTTTTTTTTGTAATTTTTATTTTTCCTTTATGTAACTGAGAGTAGAGGATGCTTTCATGGAGGAAGGAGATCATGCTTGTACTGAGGTGACACCGGTGTAAGTCAAACTTTTCTTCCATTGTTAATAAAATCAACTCAAGGTTTATTTTTGTTCTTTTATTCTTGTTTTATTTTTGTTCTTCTATTCTTATTTTATTTTATTTTTCTCTTTGATGTCTTGCAAACCATGAGATCTGATAGTTTCGAGACTGCTTAGCCGAAGAAGTGCCCTTGATGGCCTATGGTGATGAACAAGCCTTCTCTTACTAGTATAGTTTGTCTTTCTTTCCGTAGTATAGATCGAGAAAGGGGAAGATCCTATACGCCATGCTTGAATGCCTTCAAAGACAAGGCAAGTCGTTACAACGGATCAAAGGTAAACAGGGCAGAAGAGGTAGGTATGTGTTTTTTTTTAATTTATAGTTTTCTTTCTTTTATTTCTTTAGTTTAGATAACCAACACAACATCTTTCTAATCTCTTTCACACTTCTTCATTGTAAATATCATTGTAAATAAAAAAAATAAATAAAAAGAGATAACTTACTAAACAAGCTTCCATCGCTAGTCCCTCCCTGAGGATCACGACCCGCATAGCCATTGCTACAGCGGATAGAATTGAGCACCTTGCACATCTCTATTTCTAAATCTAATATTCTGTATTTTGTGTGCAGGAAAAACTCAATCACCCAGGCCTGCCGGTGGCCCTGTCGGTCACCAAGCTGCCGGCCAGCCTTCCTCTTCCTTCTCTTTCTTCTTTTCTCCTTCCTTCTCTTCTTGTCTCTTCTATTTCCTTTTTTTCTTTGCTTCTCTCTCTCATACTGTTCTCTCTCTCTCCAAATTTTGTTCTCCCTTTCTCTCTCTTGCTCTTCTCCTCTCTTCCTGGTTCTTTCTCTCTCCTCTTTCTAAATCTCTCTCTAATTCTTTCTATAACATTCTCTCTCTTCGCACACATGCTCGTGTGTAGTTAGAATTACCAGGAGTTTCCACCATGTTCTGGCTTTAGGCGAGTACTCTTTTTCGGTATTTGGACAAGTGCTATATTTTACGTTTGGGCGAGTATTTTCTATTATGTTACATGCTTCGTGATGTTATTTTGGTGTTTAATACATGATATATGATATACTGATTGATACATGATTTGTGAGTGCTTTTTTAATATTACACATGCTTTGCGAGTACGTTACTAATGCATGTTACATACTTTGCTTGTACTATACTTCCTGTTAGTCCCAGGCTTTATTAGCTCCACTTAGTTATTTAATAATTGGCAATTATTGATATGGTTATGAATAGTTTAAAATATTTTTCTATATTGTTTTCATGTATCATATCATATGACATGCTAATTGCCTGACACATGATGTTATGATCTTGTATTCAATTGTATCTTGTATTTAGCTTGTACTGTATACTTACCTGACATCGACATGTTAATTACCAGACACCTGATATCTGACACCTGATACTTGACATGCTATCACTTGATCTTGATGCACTTGACCCGATATTGTGACACCTGACTGATTATATTACTTATTCACGATTATCGCTTTTAAGGGGACTTGACATGATTATTATACTGCTACCAGACATCTATTACTCTTGAACTCTTATATTCCTGAACTTCTGAAACAGGGAGACTCCTGATATTATACTCCTGATACTATGCTCTTGTTGATTCTCGTAAACCAATCATCATGAACTAATCCGCAAAAATAGACAACTTACACTTGGATGAGAGAAACTGATGAATGTCGGTGATATCGTGTTTATAGTGGTCGCTATGTACTGAAGTGTCATATGGGGCATAATGTAAGTCCCGGAAGCAATAGCCTAATTTCCTGAGCCGTAGTTCCGGGCAGAAGCGGGACCCGCTATAAATATGAGCCATTAGATCTTCATCAGTTTTCAATAACCAAACTCCTCTACTCGTATGTGGATGTATGTGGACTTGGATGATGGGATACATACCTAAGCATACGAGCCAGAGGAGTCTTAATAACATAATAATAACATGCTACTGACATTTGATTAGTGATATACTTGATCCATACATGTGAGGCTTGTGACACAATTGTAATACCTTGTTCCGGAATATGTACTTAGAAACGTATTCTGATTTTCTGATCATATTCTTTTGATTTTCTTTCATATTTGTTTTGTTTTATGATTAGTCATATCATTATTTGGTACTTAGATCCGGATTCCTGATTTCAGAATCAGCCTGAGTCTAAACCGGAAATCCGATCCCAGTATATTGATCGATTTGACCTTTCTGATAGTCAGATTTGACTGATTTCAGTTTCAAATATTATTTTTCAATATTTTAGATTTTCATGATTTTCTGAATTTTTTTTGAATTAAATTACAATTCATCAAAAACCAGTGTCGACCAATGCCGCCGATCGATTCTCGTATTTTTAATTTACAAACAGAGTCGAGTTTCTAAATTCTGCTTTCTTAAAATCATATTTTTCTATTTAAATGCATTTTTAGAGTTTTTTTTCTGAATTTATTAAAATTCCATCGGATTTGGTGTCGACTAATATTATTGGTAGATTCCAGAATTTTTATTTTGAAAATGGAATTGAATTTCTGAAATCTGATTTCACCATGTGTGTTAGAATAATATTTATTATTTTTGAAAATTTTTGAGAATCATTCCGAGTTACTTCATTTTTCGGGCTTTTCTGAAGTTTTTGGTGTTTTCTCAGATTCTAGAATTTTATCCAAATACTTTCTTGCATTTTTATATTCTTCATTTTTCCCTCCACTCATTCTTTTCCCTTTCCTTTTCTATTTCTTCTCTTCCTTTTTCTTTCCTCAAAATTTCTCAGCTATTCAATAAATATCCCAACCACTTTTCTCTCTCCTCATTTATGGTAAGTATATAACTAGTGCTCAGACGTGGACCTTAGTCCAGCGTCTAAGCACAACCCAACCAGACGTGGGTCTGATTTTGAGACACAAAGGCTATCTTCTCTCTCTTTCCCTCATTTAATTCCTCTCCAATCAACTCCAATCAATCACCATCAATTTTCTCTCTTCCAAACACAACTATGTGTTTTTCCTCCAACGCGGACTTCATCTCCGCGTTTGGCTTAAATTGACCAGACGCGGGTCTGATTTGGCATGAGATAAGGCGCTCATTTAAGAGATGTAGATCTGAGTTTATAAGATGAGGGTATCATAATCCCACTCTTATATATACATCATACCCCTTTCTCTCTCCTCCTTCCATTTTTTTCATCTTCTT